>JAJHZJ010000009.1:21498697-21550786 GCA_023548195.1 Bettongia penicillata ogilbyi | reverse complement strand
TAAGCAAATGGGATAAAGTTATCAGGATATTTGCCTTTTAAAGGAGAAGAAATGTTAAATACTCCCCCTTCCCTACTCAAGTGGTAGGATTTCAAACAGTGTGACAGGGAAGTAGGGTGGTGAGGAGGAGGGAGCTGCCAGATACCTTTCAGATCATACGACATGAATTCAATTCAACAAATACTTCTATGTGAAAGACCCTACAATTCTACCTATATGTATGATTTGTTCTTGGGTTGTTGTTGGTTTCTTTTACTCTCTATCCCTTCATATTAAGATCAAAATGACCAGAACTGTACTCCTTTCCCCCTTAGTTTTTTTTCTTTCCTGCTTATGGGATTTCCTTGCTGCAATCTGAGTCTTATCTGGGAGGAATCTGTTTGTTTCTAGCCAGAATCTTGGCCCAGTAAGAGAGTTGGGTCACATGTCCATTTTCCAGAGAAAGGCTTTTGCTGTGATATAAAAGAACAGCGTGGGCAGAAGTGCACACACTGGCACCTTGGAGATAGGGTGGATCAGGGCTCTGCAGGGCTGCCAGGGCCCACCCCTCTCCCCCAGGTCCTCACCAGTAAATTTCCTTTCGGTCCTGCCCCTGTGATGTTCTCATAATAGAACACCTGAATTGGAGGCATATCCATTTCTGGCAGGAAACCTCGGCACTGGCATGACTCAAGTTCCCTCCTTAGATTTGGGCCTGCCGGGGCCCACGCAGTGGGGAGGGAGGACAGACTTTAAAGAGCTGATCGCCCTCACAAAGCCCTTGCTGAATGTTAGCCCCAGACCAGCCCTTACGCCAGAAGAACCTTGAATTCCTCTCTGCTCTTCTTGCACAATAATTAAAGAAGCAAAATGCTCCTGTGGCTGGGAGCTACATATTATCACTCAGAGAGCCAAAAGCAAACCATTGTTCCCAGGAAGGTTTTTCTATTAGGATTATTCCTATTATTAGTGTAACAGCAGAGTCTATTGTTGGCTTAAGGGAGGAGGGGTTGGGAATTCACTTTCCTATTAAGAGGTCCTCACAAAAGGAGGTCATTTCAGTCCTAGGGGAGACTCTTTTCCCTCATTGTCTCTGGCTCTTTAGGCCTTCATGCTGGAACTCTGGGGAAAATCACCTAGAGTTTAAGGTTGGTTCATGCCTGGAGTCTCCCCAAAGAGACCAGAAAGATATTCATCATCCAATTCCGATCTGATATAGGACAACTGTTCATTTCATACACACAAAAAGCATTCTTCAAACATAAAAGACATACTTTAAGCATAAAAGCATTATAAGTATGCATTTGTAGTGTCACCTAGAACTCCTATAATATATTTTTTTTCCTTGGGAGGTTAATTCTTGAAAACAATAAAACATGAAACAATTACCGACCCTGCTGAGCAGCCATTTTAGCTTGACTCAGCACTGTATAGACAGCTCTGTCACTGTCCACATCTTTCAACAAGTCCAGGCAATGACTTGGAAATTCCCTTCCATAAGTGGCCACATCTTCCAAACAACTCTCAAGATACAGTCAGCACTGACTGTAGGACCCAGGAGCTTCCAAATTCTTAGGATTGGAAGTATCTATCTCAGGGTCATTTCAGTCACTTATGCTCAGGGAAAGCTACTCAAAGTAGGAGAGGCAGTCTGAGCCTTGTGCTTCAGGTTGAGTTTCACCAAGATAGCACATATATATGTTCTCAGAGAATCCAGGATGTGGGGTAGGGAGGGGGAAGAGTCCTTTCCCCTCCTCTACTTGTGGAAAAACCCATAAAGAATTCCAAGAGTCATATTCAGAAGAGAGGAAGAAGAGATTTAGAGTGGATATTTTCTCTCTCTTTAAAATCTACTGAATAAATGGCTCTTCCCAGCTCAGTGACTCATCCTCTTTGATGTCAGTAACCCCGTTATGGGGTGGGGAGGAGGCACACAAGGTTGTATGTGCCCTTTAGCAAAGGGCCACAACCTCTCTCCCATCTGCTGTGAAGTTAAACTGCATGATCCAAGAGAATCACCTCTATGATGATAGCAAAATGGGAGGTCACTCACCAATGTGACAGGACTTCAGAAGTTTTGAATAAAACTACCTTAACCCTACACCCTTCCCCTTCAAAAAATAAACAAAAAGCAACCAGCTTCTGGAACTAGCTTACTAATCTCTGAAATTTTATTGCAATGATCTGCTTTCCTTCCCCAGGCTTGGTCCTCCTTTAGGATAAAAATGGCCCTGTGAGGAGAGACATAGTAAGCATGCTGCACTTCAGTGTGAATGACTTTAGATCTTTTCCTGAGGCTGATTTTAATAATGGGAAAGGGGAAAAGAGTGGGCCATGTGTGGTGGACCTGAGTGAGAGTGCATGTCCTTCAGAATGGGACACAGAGTATGTCTATCTCCTTGGGAAATTGCCCAGTCCAGCCCAGCCCTGGAGGCAATCATGATACAATGAGAAGTCAGAGAATATGAGAAGAAATCCCTAATCTGCCACTTACCGTCTGAATGACCAAGTCATTTCACATCCCTAGACCTCGCTTTCCTGCTCTGTCACATGAAGGGATTGGTCTCGATGACTTCAAGTCTTTTTGATCTCTAAATTTCCATCCTCCCTGGGCCTCAGTTTCCTTCTTTGCGAAATGAAGGGGTTAAATAGATGACTTCTAAGGTCCCTTCCATCTCTAAACCATGTGACTCTTGAAGTAATAATAACAACAGTAGTAGTAGTAGTGGTGGTGGTGGTGGTGGTGGTGGTGGTAACTAACATTTATATAATACTTTAAAGTTTGCAAAGCAATTTTCATATATTTTCTCATTTAGTCCTCATAACAATCTTGTGAGGTAGGTACAATTGTTCTCCCCATTTTACAGAGGAGGAAACTGAGACTTGAAGTAATTAAGTGAGCTGGGCAGGTTCACATAGCTATTAAGAGTCTGAGGCAAACAGATTTGAACACAGATTTATCTGAATTCTCTTGATGTGGATACATGAGTAGAGGAATGTGAAAATGGGAGCTGGCAAACTCAGAAACCTTAGTTTTCTACTGGATTCTTCCCAAGATTATCTCTCTTTTACTTGCATCAACAGCCATATCAGCTTCTTTGCTAAGTTATGACCAAATCCTGACTAGTAGCAATATCAGAAAAGAGGACAGAGAAAGGAGAGTGAGAATGAGAATGGGATAAACCTAGAATCTTAGGGGTAGAAGTGATGGAGATCAAGGTCATCTAGCTCACAGAAGCTTTAGCGGGGCAAAATTACCTACCCTGGCTCACTCTGCAGTGCAAAATATTACAACCCAACCAGGGGCTTGTTTCTTAAGACCTCCTCACTTATTGGGAGCAATCTTAGATTGGGAGTTAGATAGGACATTTAAAGCTTGAAATCACTGAGTCCAACGCTCTCATTTTACAGATGAGGAAAGTAAGCCCAACAAATTAAATTGACTTGTCTACACTACTAGGTGTCTGAGTCAGGAGTTCAAGCCTGGTCTTGTCTGTAAGTCCAGGGCTATGTTCATCTGCCTCCCTTTACTGGGCTCTCCAATATTCCACTTAGAAAGGGATTCCATTAATACTCCTGGTATAGAGGAGAAATCTTCATCCTACCTCAAACCAATCACTCAATAGCCTGTAAGGTCAATTGTAAACTACTTTATTTTGCAGTTCTCTAATGCACTTAATCATGGAATATTGTGGATTATAGCTATTTATTGTTGGCTTCCTATGTCCTTGCACAGTAAATATTTGACATAAATGTTTGTTGAGTGATTTTAAAAAATTGATCTTTAATTCAAATTTTCACTAAGTACATATTAACATGAATATTAATATAGAATTTAATTTAATTAATTAAAATTTTAAAATTGATTAGTCTAAGGTCAGACACATATAATAAGAATAAATTAATTAGGATAGCAAAATAAGATGTTAAGCACTTAGATAAAAGCCTGATATAATAGAAAGAACGTTGTGTTTCCAATCAGGAAAGCCCTGAGTTCAAATCCGTTTTGATATTTATGAGTCCTTGAATCTTGGGCAAGTCACTGACCTTAGAGTTTCTATTTCCTCATATGTAAGATGAGAACAGTAGTATCCATATACCTGCCCTGTAGGGCTGTTGTGACGTCAATGCTTCAGGTGTTTCCTTTGTCTCCAAATCCAACAACCAGCTCTCCTTTCAATCACTGCACCTCTTTGAGACAAGATAGATAGATAGACAGACGGATAGATGGATAGATGGATGGATGAATAGATAGATAGATATGATAAGCTGGAAGGGATTCCTAAAAACCATGTAGTCTAACTTCCTCCTTTTACAGGAAACCGGAGGGTAGAGGTTAATAATTTACCCAAGGTCATATTGTAGAATTAGGATTCTAGTCTAGGAAGGAAATTTCCCCAAACACACACACATACATACACATACAATGCATATATGTGTATATGCATATGTGCGCACATACATGTATAAGTATACACAAATACACACATATGTGAATAGAAATATGCATGTATGCACATGTTTGCATATATGCGATACATATATGCACTGTATATTATACATATGCTCATACATAAAGAAAATATACACACAGTAGGTATGTGTGTATACTATATATACATACACACACAAATACACACTGCATATATGTGCATTGTGCAACATATAGTGTACATGCATGTGTAAACATAATGTGCATGTATGTATGCATGTGCATGTATGTATACACACATTTATGTGCAGACATGCATAAACATGTATGTGCGTATAAATAAAACACATGTATGCACATAAAAGAATATATGCACATAACATATGCACTATATATAATATATGCTCATACATAAATAAACATATATAGGTATGTGTATACTGTATGCATATAAATACACACATAAATAAATATGTATGTGCATATATGTGTGTGATATATAGCATGTGCATACATATGTATGAGCATGTATATGTAAACATAATATACATGTGTGAGAGTGTTAACTTTATTCTCTTTACTCCTTAGTATCTGAGGAATTGCTTTCAGAGAGCTGATATTAGAAACCCAGTGCTATGATTTATTGCTAGTGTGACCTTGGGTGAATGATTTACCCTCTACCCTTCAGTTTCCTCATCTGTAAAATGAGGAGACTGGATTAGATGGTTCTTAAGATTCCCTTCCAGATCTACAGTCACAATTCACACCTGTCTCATCTGTATCCCCACCCCCCCTCCCACACAGGAGGACAATGGTTAGTGGTTCTAGAGACACAGTCTTTGAAATCCTTTTCCTTATTCTCATTGGTCAAAAAAAATTGGACTTCAAAGAAGGTTAGGGCAAAGAACTTTGAGAAGGCAGGAAGTGGTACTGTTCCAGTCATCTCCGGCAGCTCTCTGTTGACATCTGCCATACCTTCCCCACTTGTTGGCATGGTCCTGACAGCAATAAAATAGACAGCAGAGGGCGTTCCCAAGGCAGGTGTCACTAGGTCCTTCCTGTGTTTCATATTTGACCTGACCTATTCAAGCTCTGAATTTCAGTGTCTATGATATACATCCTGTTTTGTTTTTAGACATGGGGAAAATTTTTCCTTCCATTAACTTTTGCACATGTTAATGTTACATTGACAATAACAGAAACCTCACATTTGTATAAATTTTATATTTTTCAATCTTTTCCCACATTTCAGAGATAGCTATGTGGTCTAGAAGATAGATTACTGATCCAAGAGTCAGGAAGCTTCACATACTAACTGGATTACCTTAGATAATTCATTTAGCCTCTGTCTGCCTCAGTTTTCTCAACTGTAAAATGGAGATAAGAATAGCACTATCTCCCAGGTTCACTGATACTGTCAAATGAGATAATATTTGTAAAGAACTTTGGCATACAGTAGGCCTTTAATAAGTGCTTATTTCCTTCCTCCCTCCTTTCGTTATCTTGCTTGATCATTTTTTTCATCAAGTCCAATCAGTAAGGATTTATTAAGGGTCTGCTATGTGTGAGGGGCTGGAGTGCTAAGTGCTGGAGATACAAAAAAACAAAAGGGAGACAAAAGACAGACCTTGCACTCAAGAGGTTTACAGTCTAATGGAGAAGAAAACATATGTACATACGAGCTATACACAGGATAAATTCGACATAATCAACAAAAGGGGATTGGCAATGATTCTTTATAGAAGGGGAGATTTCAGCTAGCACTCAAAGGAAGCTAGGGAAGCCAGGAGGAGGAGACGAAGAGGTAGAGCAGTCCAGGCCTGGGAAATCCCGGGACCTGAGAGATGGAGTGTCTTGTTCATGGAAGAGCCAGGAGGCGTGTCACTGGATCACAGAGTACACAGACAAGACGGCTTGCCACACAGGTTCTTAGATCTGCTTTCCTAAAAGGAAAGCAACTCTTGAGGGGTCAACAATCACTTTAACTAAGCACATGCATCATTCACTTAGTTCTGTGGAAAAAGTCAGCACCCTGAACTTCAGAGAAAAAATACAGAGAAATCAAAATCAACAGACAGGGCTTCCCAGCTGCCTGACAGATCTACAGGCAGATAACTGTCTGACCGGACATACATAGTTACCAGAGAGACAAGCACCAACATCTGGGTTTTCAAAAGGGGAAAAGGGTTGGAAGGGGAGGTGGGGCAAGCTCCTTACCGGCTGCCCAGAGTCTCCTCTGGCCAAATAAATGCTTCCAATCAGTAAGTCCCAAAGTAAAACCTCACCTCAGAGCATACATTTTTCACAGTCAGAGTCACAACCGGAGAACCAGTGCCTCATTAACGAAAGTTGTGGGCCTTCCTACAAATCTCCCCTCATCAAAATGGGTGGGGAAGATCTTTAATCTCATTAGCATTACAGGAGATTGGAAAGGTAGGAAGGGGCTAGGGTATGATGGGCTTTGAATGCCAAATAGAGGATTCTATACTGGATCCTGGAGGTGACAGGAGGCTATTAGAATTTATTGAGTACGAGGTCTGACGTGGTCAGACCTGGGCTTTAGGAAGATCACTTTGACAGATGAGTGGGCAGATAGACTGAGTAGGAAGAGACTTGTGGCAGGGAGACCAACCTATATATGACTGTAATGTCACAGTGCAGGTGTGAGAGAATGAGGATGTCAGACGAAAGAAGAGGGAATTATACGAGAGAGAGTTGTTACAGGACTCAGCAACAGATTGGATATGAGAGAGGGAGGTGAAAGACAGTGAGGGGTTGAGGATGATACCTAAGTGGTGAGCCTGTATGACTAGGAGAACAGAGGTGTACTTGACAGTAACAGGAAAATTAGGAAAAGGAGAAGGCTTCAAGGAGGACATGAGCTCATATTTGGACATGTAGAGTCCAGGATATCAATAAGACACCCGGTCAGAGATTAGGGGGATATGCAGATTTTAGAATTATCAACGTAGAGATGATAAGGGAATCCTTGGGATCTGAGGAGATATAGTATAGATATGAGTATCAAGGGAGAAAAGACGAGGACCCAGGCCAAAGCCTTGGGGGATATGACTTCAATGTGACCTCCTGCCAAATGACCTCTATTTTTTCAATGAAATATGAGACGAGGCTCTGAGCTTCGAGGGAAGAGGGAGCCTTTGGAGATTTGAAGAGGGATGAAAAGGTTTGAAATAGCTGCTGAAATAGCTGGAATGGGATGAAATTAATTTGGTTATTATTTAATTAAATTAATAATGGGAATTGATTAAGCATGTATAAAAGGATTGCCTTGGCGAAGTGAGGACCTAGTCAAGATTGTGTAGCATTAATTAATACAGAACCTAGTCAGCATGGATTTCATGATTTTCTCCAGCTTCATTCATCAAATATTCATTAAGCACTTATTATGAAATGAACTATAATGGTAGAATTTCAGGTAGCGTGGCACACAGAAAGGGAAGATCTATGAGGGTGAGGACTTTTTCAAGTTCTCTTAAATTGCATTGCCTTAATTCGATTGCTTAATTAAGCATCACCATATGCAACGCATTGTGCTAGGTGCTGGGGGAGATTTAAAAATTAAATAAAACTTAGTCCCTGCTTTCATGGAGCTTACAGTCGATCTGGGGGCAGGGAAAGACATACATACACATGCAACTCTAAGATAAAATAATAAATTCTAAGAGAATACAACTGAGAAAGGTATGAACAAAGTCTAATGTAGGGTCTAGGATGGGGGTAGGAGGCACTTTATTTGGGCAGAAACAACCAAGGAAAGAATTATGGCTGACCTTCTTGGTCATAAAAATCCAGGAGTTGCTCCAGGTATTAGAACTAGCTTAGTCAATCAATTAATCAGCCAGCATTTATTCAATCCCTACTGTGTGCCAGGCACTGGGGGTACAAAAACAAAAGTGAAAACAGTCATGTGATGGTGGGAAAATAGGTTTGGAACTGGAGATCTGTGTCCTCCAGGAGCATATACCCCATATGTGTGTATGTATACATGTGCGTATATATGTACATGTGCTTGCACGTGTGTATGTGTATGCATATGTGTGCATACATGTATATATGCACACCTGTGTATATATGTGTACGTGTGCATATATGCACATGCATGTGTGTATAAATGCATAAGAGTGCATATATGTATAAGTATATGAATATATGTATATGGGTATGCATGTATGTATATTGTATTATGTGTGTATATCTGTATGTGTATGTATATATGCACATGTATATATGTATGTATATATGTATGTATGTATATATAAATATAGATATAATATGTACACAGCTAAAATAGATATGATTATTTTGAGAGGATGTCACTAGCAGCTGCGGAGAGCAGGAAAGAACTCATATACAAACTGTAATGTGGACTGAGCCTTGAAGGAAGCACCAGTTTCTGCGAGACAGAGGTGAGGGAGTCACTGCAGGCAAGGATGGTGTACGAGGGGGCCGATTTGGCTAGACTGCAATGTGCATGGAGTACAAGTCTAGAAAGATAGATTGGGGTAAAGTTGTGAAAGGTTTTAAATGCACAACAGAGGAGTTTATATCAGATATTATTCGCCTCACCAATGTTTGTTGAACCAGATTTTTAAAAAATGGATTCAATTTACAAATGACAGAAAGAGGCCCCCCAAACTTAAGCTCAAACAGTCAGTTAGTAAAAGAGAGGAGATGGGAGCCAGTTGTTGCACAGCTCTTTCCACTACAGCAGACAGACACAGAGGTCATCCCATCACGGTAGGTCCTTCCTCTGCTTGGGGTATAATAATACCCTTAGCAAAGAGGTGTTGTCAGCCAATGAGAATGTGCTGGAGGATACTTTTGCCAAATAGGCCAGCACAAACCTCTCAGGAGGTTTGCAGAATATTTGTTTGGAATATTTACAGAGAGACTCACACCCTTTCAAACAGCAAAGAATTACCAGCATCCATTTGAGACAAGCAGCCTGATGGGGCAGAAGGAGTATCAGGTTTAGATTCAGAACACCTAGAATTGGATCATGACGCCATCACTTAGTATCTAACTGTGTGGCCTTGGCAGGGTCTTTCAGTATCCTGGCCTACAAACGAAATTATTACTGCTCATCCCCTACCTTGCAGGGATGGAAGGCTGTGAGGAAGAAATGAAATTATGTTTACAAATCACTTTGTAAATAAAAAGCATTTTTATGAAGAGCCAGTATTTTCCCTACAAAAAAAAGAAAAGAACCTAGGGTGGGGAGTCAGAAGACATGTGCTCCAGTCTGGTTCTCTTACTCTGACTGATGATAGAAAGTCACCTCAATTTTCTGAGTCTCAGTTTTCTCTTCTATAAAATAGGTATAAAGGCTTTTATAGTGAAGAAAGTACTTTGTGATTGAATTCATGATACATCTATAAATGCCTTTTACTTGCTAGGTGATTGGAGATGAAAAGAATAGGGAACTCCCTGGTGAGAAAACTCTCTTTGCCAATGGAGGCTGCCACCTTGTAGTCTTAGAGAATGGCCTAAAGATTAAATGCAATGAAAGGGGGTGACTTGTCCAATGTCACACAACTAGCGTTAATTAATCAATTAATATTTATTGAGTGCCCTACTCACAACAGGTAGATGGCACAGTGCATGGAGTGCCAGGCCCGGAGTCAGGAAGACTCATCTCCCTGAGCTCAAATCTGTCCTCAGGCACTTACTAGCTGTGTGACCCTGGGCAAGTCATTTATCCCTGTTTGCCTCAGTTTCCTCATCTGTCAAATGAGCTGAAGAAGGACATGGCAAACCACTCTAGTATCTTTGCCAAGAAAACCCCAAAGGGGATCACAAAAAGTGGGCTATATGGCAAGCTATATGCAGGATGAATAGGAAATAATTAACAGAGAAAAGACACTGAAATTAAGAGGGAAGGCTTTCATTAAAAGATGGGATTTTAGTTGGGACTTAGAGGAAGCCAGAAGAGTCAGTAGGTAGAATGGTGGAGAGAGAGCATTTCAGGCATAGGGGACTGCCAGAGAAAATCCCCAGAACCAAGAGACAGGAGTATGTGTGTCAGGGTAGGACTTGAATTCAGATCTTCCAGGTTTAAAAGCCAGCTCTTTATTCCACTCGGCCAGGCTGGATATGCAAAAAATAAAGTCAAAAAAAAGTCTTTGTCCTCAAGGAAGCTACAGTCCATTCATACTTAGATAAGTCCATAGAAAATTAAAGCAATTTCTCAAGGCAGATAACACTAACAAATGGGGGTGGGGATGTTGGGAAGGGATCAGATACAGAGGCCTTGTATTGTAAGGTTAGGATCTGTGCTCTGAGCTGGGCTTTGAAGGTTGTGGGCAGAGTATGGCCAGATTCCAGGCCTTAGAAACCTGCTGCTGTTTCCTGGCCTGGGCCGAGAGTTGCATGTGGGGATTGTAGGTTAACACCCATGGTAGCTTCCTGAAAGCCCTCCCGACCAACATTCCCAACAGAACTAGAGATCAACGTGACATTTCCCAAATGATGTTCTATGGACCTGCTTGTATTCTTCATATTGTGAGTTAAGGGTCCTCTCTGAAATATTACATATGAAATTATATTTATAGTATCTTGAAGTCCCCAGGTATGAGGGCAGGAGTTAGGAAAGAGAAAAATTGTAAGCCAAGTATCATTGAGGAAGGAAGAGGAATGACCTAGACGATGGGCAGCATCTACTAAGATTTCCCTCTTCATTGTTTTCCACTTATCCTGTATACAGCTTGTGCATAACTTGATTCTTGTTTCCCCCCATTAGGCTGAGAGCTCCTTGAAAACAGGGCTGGTTTTTTCGCCTTTTTTTGTATCCCCAGCATTTAGCATGGTGCCTGGCTCCTAATACATGTTTATTCATTTTATTTGGTTGTTTTCTAGTCATGTCTGACTCTTTGTAATCCCAGTTAGGGTTTTCTTGGCAAAGATAATGGAGTAGTTTGCCATTTCCTTCTTCAGCTCATTTTATAGATGAGGAAACTGAGGTGAATGGGGTTAAGTGACTCTCCCAGGGTCACATAGCTGGTTAGTGTCTGAGGACAGATTTGAACTCATGTCTTCCTGACTCCAGGTCTAACCCTCTATCCATTGTATGATTTAACTTTCCTGTTGTTTATTCATTAGGCTCTAAATAAATGTTTATTGACTATGTGAAAAATACTACATGTGAAAACTGTTTGGTACAAAACCAGGCTTAAAATCCTCTATTTTACTCCCAAATTCTACTGATTTGGAAATGTTCTGAGCCAATACTTAAAGACTCAGGTTCTGTCAATAGATTTCAAGCTCCTGAATGCTTTCTGGCCAAATTAGTTTAAGAAACACTGGGTTGAGTAACAGAAGACTCAATCGATGTATATTATTAAATTATTGATGATGATTTATGGACTTGGGGCTGGAAGGGAATCCTGAAGCCGACTAGTCCAAAACCCTCATTTAATAGAGGAGGAAACTGGGGGATGGGAAGGTTAAGTGACTTGCCCAGCTTAGTGCCTGAGGTAGGATTTGATCCCAGGTCTTCTTGAGTAAATACACCACCTAAATACACTAGAATACTATACTCTGTACAGTGACTTATGCACAGGCAGAGTCAGAGAGGATTCAGACTCAAATTTTCCCACTGCAAAACTAGCTCTCTGTTTATAATACTCCTTATCCTGGCTTACTCTGGGTAAGATTAAGTTATTACCTGGGCAGTATATAGAATTCCAGGCCTGGAGACCAGAGGACTCATCTTCCTGAGTTCAAGTCTAGCCACAGATACTTATTTGCTGTATGATGCTGGGTAACTCACTTAACCCTACTTGCCTCAGTTTCCTCATCTGTAAAATGAACTGGTGGAGGAAGTGGCAAACTACTCTAGTATCTCTGCCAAGAAAATCCCACATTAGGGTCACAAAGAGTCAGGCGCAACTGGAAAAAAAAGCCAAACAACTGAACAACTCTACCAAAAAACTATCACCTGCCATTAACAGCTTAATACAATAATGTAGTGGATTAGTTCTCTAGCAGAGACAGGACCATATAGGAAATAAGACTGATACAGGAGAAAGGGAAGGTCTGGGCCATGGGACAAGTCTGAGTCAGGCGCCACAGTGGTCAGTTCTGGGTGAATAAATGGTGGGGACCACCTGGATGGAGTCACTTGTTAGAAGAGAGATCTGAATGGAGGCCAGAGGGCCACATCAAGGCAACTTCCCAGCTTTCCCTGAGTGTTGAAAGGATTATGTTGAGGGTGACTTTGATCTTTCTTGGTCCACCAGCAGAACACAAAGAGACTGTGGGCCGTCTCTGCTAAAGGAGGCAAGGGAAGGGCAGTAAAATGAGGCCCATTGTATGTAGCGGAGAAAGTGAATGTTCAAAAGGAAGGGCTGGTTTCCTTTTGGTTAGCAAATTACTGTAGACATTTCAGAGACATGCCTACCAACCCCAGTGTTGTGCTAGGCTGGGCTGGGCTCTGTGACTCATGCGGGTGCTTGTTATTTTAGGGTACTTCACCCTCCTGGGCATGGCTCACACTGATACCGACAGCCCCAGTGCCAAAAGCCTTGTGCAGCATGTTCTGTCCCCCTGAGACGGGGGTGAGGACAGGGGAACAGCCAGACCAGAGACCCCAAGAGAAGAGCCAAGAACTTTGGGAAAGAGAAGGGGAAATTAATAAAGTGGAGGGGGCTCAGAACAGGGTGGTACAGTCTGAAGAGAAGGTGGGGCAATTTAAGAACATCTCACCATTCAGTGATACTGCTCAGGAAGCCCCAATTCTAAAACTGCTGCACCATTTTCCCAGGCCTTGCTTGTTTCCTTGGGACACAAAAAACCCCAGGGAAACCCAAGGAAGAAGGATTTGCCTCCCTCCCTCTCCCCAACCATCTTCCCCCAAACAAAACAGAACGAAACAACTCAGACTCTAGGAATCTTCAGAAACTGTGTGAATCACACAAAAATGCAGAAGAATGTTTATGCAATGTTCAAAATGAAGTCTTTTATGTTGTATTACATTTACGGGGAGCAGTTTGTCATGGTCGAAAGAGCAGGGGTTCTGGAGGTGCTAACTACCTGTGTGACCTCGGGGAAGTCATTTGACACTCCAACATTCTGGGTTTTTTTTTATCTGTAACTCATTCTGAGACACAAAAAAGTCTGCCCCCTACCCTAACCTAAATATCCTCCCCTCCTGACTCTCAGTTTCCTCAGCTATTAAATGAAGGCACTGGATTAGAGGGGCTCTGACGTCCCTACCAGCTGCCTCTATGATCCTGTGAGCAAAGTTAAACCTTAAGCTGCAGGTATGGTCTCCCCCAAACTGAAGGTAGATGAATGGAGGTGGGGAGGAAAACTTCCAGTGCATTAGAGAAAATTAAAAAGGAAAACTAGGGTGTGAGAAAGAGTAAAATTATCTCTATGTTTCCATTTATTATCTCAGCTCCACAAACTGGTATACAAAACATAAGATCATAATGCTAAAATTGAAGGGGACCCCGGAAGCCACTCAGGCTAACTTTTTCATTTTGCAGATGGGAAAACTGAGTCACGGAACAATTAAGTGACTCAACAAAGATCATATAGTTGGTAAAGGAGAGGTTGGTTCATACTCAGAATCTTGGATTCTACAGTCAATACTCTTTCCCATTTCCCATTCTTCAAGGATAGGTACGATAGAAAAAGAGATAGGTCAATTGTATATTAAGGATGAGTGGCAATAGATGGCACCCTGATGGCACTACTATACTGGTAGTGCCCCCAGAATGCCAAAAGAACCAGAGTGAAACGTCCTTTTAATCGAGTGGATCCTTTATGGAGGATTTATGTACAAGATGGCAGGGAACAGATAGGGTTATAATCACTAGAGGCAGAAGGAAATAAAAACAAAGATCTGTCTAAGTTGCCTGTGTACACACATACATACATATACCTACAGATGTATGTGTATGTATGGAGGAAGGGAGAGTAAATGTATAAAATCATGAGTTAAAGAACCAAGAGACTCCCTCTTCTACCACTGACAATAATAAATGTTTCTTTTCAAATACTAATTTACTGGCCAGAGTTTTGCTGAACCTTTTGAGTTTCCATTTGAGCCATGCACACATACTAGACATATGACCTGAACTCTCTTCCTCTTTCTCAAGAAAGTTTCTTTCCCTCCTTCAGGTTCTGTGGTATTCTCTCTCTCTTCTTTGTTTCCAGATTTTCTAGATCTATTTTAAGATATCCCATTTTGTTCTTTCTTTCCCAGGCTTATCTTCTCTTGCCCACCCCTGCAATTTTCTTCTTTGGCATTTTTCTTTCTGTCTCTTATTTTTGCCCTATCGCCTCCTTTATCCAATATTCCATTTTTTTCTCCATCTGTAACTCATTCTGGGACACAGAAAAGGTCCTCGCTGACCTTTCCCCCAAATATCCTCCCCTCCCTACTTGAAGATTGGGAATATGCCAACTTTATCTTAATGCTTTATTCCTGTTAAAGTAAAAACCATTCTGGGAAAGGTATCATCTTAGTGTACTAGTCATTTACATCTTATTATGAATAAAGATTAGAGGTTAGATTTGAATAGGAAAAGTAGGGCTATGAGAATATATACATGGGACTGAGGATCATTTTACTTCCCCAATGCCTAAAATAGCCTAATCCGAACTGGGAGAGACTTCAGATGTCCAATTCCCTCATTTTATTGATGAGAGACTAAGGACCGACAAAGTTGAGTCACACCTCAGCTCATACAGTCACTGCTGGGGGACATCTTCAGTCATCCTGATCTATTATCTTGCCACTGGACTCAGATGGTTCCAGAGGAGAGAGTGAGGCTGATGACCTTGTCCAGCCCTGCCTCACTTAAATCTAACTCACTTGTAAGTTGTGGCACTATCCTCCTGATGTCAAGCTCCTCTTAGACAACGAAGGACAGACGGTAACAAAACAACAGGTATTATCAGAGATGGTTCTTGAACTCAGGTCCTTTGATTCTTTTTGCGGTATTCTGAATCCAGTTCTGTCTCATTGCTGATAAAGCCTCTCATTAGCACTTGCCTCGACTATTTTAAGAGGTTCATGGTAACAGAAATTTCATTTTTCTTCCTTCCTCAACTGGGTTGGGGAGTGAGGAAGGAAGGGAAGACAATAAAAGAAAGTCTCATTAAAACAACAATAATGTTCCTCCTAAGAGGGCTTCCTACTGTCTCCATTTTCTCCTCTACCAGCCATCCTTCAATCAGACACCAAGCTAACCTTCATTATTTGTACACCTGGTCACCTCAGTCTTGCTTGGCTCCCAAATACCTACTACATATTGAACTCAATAGTCAACCTATACTGCTTACTATCCCTTACACATGCCCTGTATCTTCCCACCTTCTTGCCTTTACTAATAGGGGTCCCTCTACCTAGAATGTATTCTCTCACCCTAGCCCCAACTCTGAAATTCCTGCCCATCTTTTAAAACCCCACTCTTCTTGGAAGGCTTCCCTAATTTCCAGTCTAGAATTTCCCTTGGATTTCACATGACTTTCCTTAGAGTCATCCTCTGCATTCTTTACATATTATATAAAATTATTTATACATATTTCTTACCTCTCTTCTAGACTGTAAATCCAGTCTTATCAAAATTTTGTTTCCAGCATAGTATTGTGCATGTAGGAGCATGAATAGATATTTATTGAATTGAAATCATAGTCAATCCTCAACTTTCACAAAGGTAAGTAACATTTCTAGAAAATGGTACAAATATAAAAAATGCAAATGTTGATACACTGAACCTATGGGAAATAGAGGACTAGGTTCCTGTGACTACCCAAAATTGTCATCTTTCACTAGATATTGCTGAAAATACACTTTCCTTCATATATTTCTTTATAACAAAACATTAATTCTGATAATTTGCACTTTTCCTAACATACAGAGGTGGATGTTATTATTATTTGACATTTGTGAGACAACCCACAAAATGCAGTATACAAAATAAAATTTGTAATATGTGAAATATTTTTCTTGCTAGCAATTTCGTAGAATTCTGTGACCTTTTGTGCCAGTTTCTTGATTTCAGAGAATATTCACTTTTCATAACTTGTGAAATCTATGGTACTATACTATACAGCAAATAAAAGTCTTAAAACTAAAAATTTTTTAACATGACTCTTACCTTCCACTGTCAGATGGCAGTTGTAAGAGCTTTGTATTACATATTATACCGCTGTAAACCTCTCTTCCTTGGCCACTCACTCTCTGAAAACCAAAGAGGCTAGTTGCTGCTGTTGGAAGAGGATGACTAGTGCTTGTCCTTCATGGCTCGTTGATGGTATTGGAGACTATAATAATCTCCAATTATTGGAATTAATATTGGAATAATCTATCACTGATGTCTGCTTTGCACATTGTTTGAGATCCTTAAGGGTCTTGGACTGTGGGAGTGTAGCAGAGAAAAGGTGACCATTAACTTTGAGGCTGAGATTGATGATGGAATTGGCAACCTCAGTGTTTCTAGCGAACTGGTCAATTAGTCTAAGAGGACTTCAGAATTCTGCCAGCAGGTTTTTCTAACACCTTCATTTTTTCACTAAACCATATCACTGACTTTGCATAGTTGGGCTAAGAGCCCAAAGGATTTGCACTATACTTTGAGGGCATAATTGCAATGAAAACTTGAGTTTTAAAGTCAAATAATGAAAATATGCAATAAATGCACATGGATTTCTTTATAACAGCTGGGAGAACAAGACCAGTGAAGCATACCAGCTACTCCAGAAACTTATGCAAATAGTGCCTCTCATTTTTTTTCTCTACTGTACATAGTCAAGTGCACAGTTGCCAATACAAAAGTGAAATGAGGCTACTAATAAAATCACAAGAATGGTGGGAATGTTGAGGATTGACTGTATTTGTTTGTCTTGAGAAGTCACAGTCAGTATAAGGATATTAAGGCAGGAGAAACCAAAAGCTATGTCAAAAAGGAAACTGAGTTTACCCAGTTCCACAATTTTTTTTTTCTGATGGTTAACCCTATAGAGTCTTAAGAATGCATTGATCAGTTTCCAGTATTTGTACATTTGTCTTTTGTGCTCATTACCTGGGTTCAAGTTCCTTACTGTCACTTTCTAACTCATATGACCTTGGCTAAATGACTTATGCTCTATTGACCTCAGTTTCCTTTATCTAAAAAAATGCAGGGGTTGAATTTGGTTACCTCCCATGCTCCTTCTATCTCTATTTCTATGATCCATGATCAGTTACACCAGAAATAAATATAGTTTGCATTTCCAGGGAAGACAACTGATTATTTAACTCCACTGATGCTTCTCTCTCAAGGACAATATTGATCGTCCTTAGCATATGGAACTCAATAAGGAGGAAAACTGATTTTAAGTTTTGTGCAATTTTCCTTTTTGAAAAATCTTGTGTTGTTGCTTCTATAACTGTAGAAATCAGCTTGTTTGAATTGGCAAGTTTCTTGAGTAACCTATGCCAAGTTGCAAACTGTTTTGTGCTCAACAGTCAAAGTACCATATTGTATAAAGAAATATGTAAATATACCAGACAAAAGCTTTGTTAGATTCATGGAGTTCCCCACCCCCTAGTTCTTTCCTCTACCCCTTCACACACAATTCAGACTTACTCTACTTGAAACACTCGGGAAATTAATAATTAAAGGAACAGTTATCTTTCTTCCTCAGGATAATCATTTGGTCATTTCAAAATCTAGATGCATTACAAAGTAAAATCTCTAAAATGCACTGATTTGCATGCACTGAAGGTCATTGCATGGGAAAATACATGTTCTGTATTCATGGCAAATACAAAGGGAAACAGAAAAGAAGGAGGAAAAACTGAGACAGAGAGTCTGGGGACAAAATAAAACAAAAGCCACAACCAATGGTATTTTGTAACTGGCTTAAGTCTCCCTTTCACCCTCCCCCACTTAGAATTTGGTATTTGGGGCTTGTTTGCTTGGGCTTTATATTTGACATTACAGAAAGTTTCCATTCATTCAAGCCTTATTTATGGAGCACCTTTATGTAGAGGGGCTGGGTCCAGACGCAGGAAGACCTGAGTTCAAATTTGACCTTAGATACTTCTTAGCTGTGTGACTCTGAGCACATTAGTTAGCCTCTGTCTGTCTCAGTTTCCTCGGCTGCAGATAGGGATAATAAAAGCACCCACCTCCCAGTTCATTGGAGGGAGCAAATGAGATAATATTTGTAAAGTGCTTAGCATAGCACCATAGCAGGTGCTTAATAAATGTGTATTTACTTCCTTCCTCCCTTCTTCCCTCCCTCCCTCCCTCCCTCCCTTCCTTCCTTCCTTCTTCCTTCCTTCCTTCCTTGCTTCCTTCTTTCTTTCCTTCTTCCTTCCTTCCAAAGAAATTGGAAGAAATAATCCCTGTCCTCAGCATGCTCACTGACCAGTTCCTTGGGGAAATCAGTGTGATGTAGTGGAAATGGAACTGAGCTAGAAATCAAGGAGATCTGGGTTCCTTTCTGACACTAATACCTCTGGCAAGTCACTTTTTTGGAGCCTCAGTTTCTTTATAATGATAGCTCACTCTACCTAGTGCTTTCTTTCTCTTGTAAGGGAAGCAGTAAAAATATAACTATTCCCATTACAGATGAGAAAAATGAGATCAGAGCAGTTAAGTACCTTGGCAGAATGTGCTGGTTATAAAACTCAGCCCCAGGATTTCTGACACCAAGTCGAATGTTCTTTCACTAACTTTCACTGCAACATGCTGCCTGTAATCTGTTAAATGACGCGGTTGGATTATGGTAAAATTTAGTTCTAGATGACACCTGAGAGATCACCAGCTCCATTCCCCTCCTTTTATAGATGTAGTGGGTGGAGAAGAGATTGACGTCACCCTCCACTCCCCCCAAGCTACTGGATGATCTTACAGGCTGTAAGAGGAGAGTGATAGAAACAAATGAAGTGTTGGCCATGTGCAAGGAAGTATTTATACATTGTTATTGCTTTAAGGAAAAGTGAAGACTCAATCTAATTTGCTGGAATTTTTTGGGCTGCTAGCCATTGGCTAACTGAGGGATCAGCTATACCCCTGATGGTCTTGAAAAAGCAGACACATACGCTCTAGAGAGTCTGTCAAGGCAGCTAGGTGGCACAGCAGATAGAATGTGGAACTTAGAATAAGGAAGACATGAGTTCAGATCTGATCCCCACCACTAACTAGCTCTGTAACACTGAGCAAGTCACTTGACCTCTGTCTGCCTCAGTTTCTTCATCTGTAAAATAAAGATAATAATAATATCTACCTCTCGAGGTCATTAAGATCAAACATTAAAACACTATATAAATGTTAGCTATTTTCTTTGCATGCAATTATGGTTATAATTTAGCCCTGGCAGTCAAAAAGAGAGCCAGTTATGGAAGGAGAACATAACTTTTGAGAAGGAATCATTCCTCCCCTCTGGGGAAAGGAGAAACATTCAGCAGATCTATTTTTTCAAGAAGTAAAAAATATTGTGCCATGCAAAGAGCAGGCTCAGGGAACCCAGAGACAATAAGCCCAAGAGACAATGTGAGGACACCATGAGAAGGAAAAGATCATCAGGACCTTGAAGTACTGGAGATATTGGACTTATGAGTCCCTTGTCTGCGTATTCCCTAAGTTGGTCTCCTCTACTAATGTAATCAAAGTGTGTGCCATGCTTCCCACCAACACTGTGTATTTGTGGCAGAATGTACCCCAGGTATACGGAGGGAATATTTTATAGTGACTATTTTCATGATGACATCTAAGTTCCTTTGTTTTGAGTTAATTGTGACCTCTGATCAACTATTACAGGTAAATGCACTGATTGGGGCTCATGAGTTATCACTTTAAAAACATGGTCTCTTAAAGAACCTTGAACCCAGAGGAGCTGGTTGTACCCTAGGAGACCCAACTTATGAGTTCAAGCTATAAGGTAGCCCAAAAGAGGACATTACACTAACAAAGAAACTGACTCACAGGGAGGTAAAATAATTTATTCCAGATTACACAAGTATTAAGCAGCAGAAATGGAATTCAAACCTAGGTCTTCTGACTCCAAATCCATTTTTCAGCATCCCTTCTAGTAGCTCTAATATTCTATGATTTTCATTCAAAAGACTCATTTCTATATCAGTCTTCTTAGCAATTATTACTATGAGAATTGCCAGAAGGGAATTTAAAAGCTTTCTCTCTCTCTCTCTCTCTCTCTCTCTCTCTCTCTCTCTCTCTCTCTCTCTCTCTCTCTCTCTCTCTCTCTCTCTCTCTCTCTCTCTCTCTCTCTCTCTCTCTCTCTCTCTCTCTCTCTCTCTCTCTCTCTATTTATAAATTAGAACATGCACACATGTATACATAAACCCACTATTTTGCTTTCACATCATTCAGTTCAATTCAACTAACATTCAGTAAACACCTACTCTGTGCAAGGCACCGTGCCAGGATCTTGGTATATGATGAAAGAACAAAGCAGTTTTCAACATCAAGGAGTTTACTTCCTATCAAAGTGGTAGAAAATAACATGTAGACAGGTAAGTAAATATAAGGTAATTGGAGGGAGGAGAAAGTATTTATAGCTATGGGGATCAGAGAAAGTTTCATGGAGGAGATCACATCTTAGATGAACCTTGAAGGAAAATCAATTCTGAGAGGTCATGATGAGAAAGGATTTTATTCCTGGCATGAGAGATGACATATTTGCACTTGCAGATATATGAACATGGGAAATGGAATGCTGAGATTCAAAAGACAACTAGCGGTCCAGTTTGAGGTAGTAACTTCTTCTCCAAAAGCTGGGTCTAGGACCTCAATATTATCCCAAATGCCTCCATCCTGGGGAGGTGGCTCTCTCTCCAAGAATTTCTTGACAGTTCTGTCAATGCTTCTCCATGACTGGGCCCAGGAACCTGGAATCCAAGAACTCATCATTCCAATATTATCCCTTCCTGCTGTTATTATCTCCTGGGCTAAGAAACTTTACCATGGCTTATTCATA
Organism: Bettongia penicillata ogilbyi; assembly: GCA_023548195.1. NCBI lineage: Eukaryota > Metazoa > Chordata > Mammalia > Diprotodontia > Potoroidae > Bettongia > Bettongia penicillata. Next base: position 21,529,416 of record JAJHZJ010000009.1, on the reverse strand, counting down.
GCTTGCATCTATGGAGCTGAGATAAAGGATGGTCCTTGGAGGATTGTGTCATTATCCAAGCTTATGATACGTTATCAGAATCTGATCTCAGGTCTCTGGTGCTCCCACTTTTCTCTCTGTTTGTCTGTATCTCACTCCTCCTCTTCCTCTCTTCTCTTTCCCTCTCCTCTCTCAGGTAGCAGTGGAGCTGAATACATCTCTAAGTAATCTGGTTTAGACATAGGAATCTGATGTTGCTGGGTCATTGGATACTAGGAAAAGCAGAGTAGCTGGCATGGGATGCAGGAACCAGGAATGAAAAATGGGGAAAACCACTAAGGGAGGACAAATTAACCAGTTGAGAGGTTTATAAACTATTTTGTCTGTTGTTTTCCAGGAGCTTTTGAAACATTCTGCCTTCTATCTCCACGCTTTCAACCAAGAGAAATTATATTTCTGAGCTGGGGGAGGGATAAATGAGTCTCCCCTTTAGAGTTTTTTAACTAGTTAAGATATAAAAAGAGAATTCTGCTCTTTAAGTCTGCTTATTTCAGCTTTCCCATTGGCTCGTTGCTTTTCAGAATCATTGTTTAGCTCCTTTTCAACCTCTGGGAGAAAGTTCAATTGACTAGAGAGGAGATTTAATCAAATCCAAGTCAAAGATCTAATCTCCAGAGGGGCCAAGGTGCTGAATAGGCCAGCACCAAGCCTGGGAGTCAGGAGGCCAAGAGTCTAATCCTGCCTCTACCAAAGGGTGATTGTGATCTACCAAAGGGTGTTTGCCTTCCTGGGCTCCAGTCTCCATGATGGCAGTGAGATGGCACTGTGGATGGAACACTGGACTTGGACTCAGGGAGACCTGAATTCAAATGGTGCCTCAGGCACTTCCTAGCTTTGTGATCCTGGGCAAGTCACTTAATCCTGGATCCTCTCAGGGTGTTTGTGAGGATCAAATGAGGGATGATAATTGCAAAGTGCTTAACAGAGGGCCTGGCACATAGTAGGTGCTGTATCAATGTTAGCTATTGTTATAGAAAAACATGCTACCCATTTCCCTCAAGAGTAGTTTAGTTTTGAACATGAGCTAACAGACTGGTCTAAGTCAGGCCTGACCTACAGCAACAGTTATATATAAATATGAGATTTAGTATGGTATAATGGTTAGGATCAGCCCTGGAAACAGACTCATGGTTCAAATCCTGAGCCCCATCATACTTACTAAGCACTTCTAAGGGGACAATGCCCCTGGTTAACACTTAAGGATTCCAAGCTACACATGATTTGCCTGTCTGTACTGGTGGAGGAAGTTTCCATATTGGGAGTTCCCCACACTGATGAAATCACAGTTCTATACCAAATGTATAAAAATATATTCACATATACATATACATAATCTATATTTGGAATATACACATAACACATACATATTTCTTTGGAACATCATATACCTCAGAAAATCCGATCCAAGTATAAAGATATTACAAGCTGTGAAAATGTGTTATGCTTTCACATATTCTCTCAGTACACAATGAATAATGTTTTTAATGATGAGAAAAAAGCAAGAAAATCTTTTCCATTTGAGAAGATTGCTATCTTCAGACCTTAGCCCATTTCCTAGATCTCTTATCTTAAAGGTGCCCCATCTGTCATTTGGATGTACAAGAGGCAGCTGGTAGGAGAGTCAAATGAGAAAATATATGTAAAGTGTTTTGCCCACTTTAATGCTATAGGAATGTTAGCTCTTATTAGTAGAAAATGCACTGAAGCAATATCTCATCTACAACAGAATAGGAAATTTTGTGTGTCTTAATTCTGCCTAATAGGAAAATAAAAAAGTAGTTTCCAGATTTCTTAGAATGTTATTTTTTTCCTTCCCTGTCCTCATCAACCCTTCAAAACCAACCCCTGTCCCTAGATTCCAGGGACAGAACAGCACATCAGGTCAGGGTGGGTCAATAGCCATTGATTTACCTTCATTCAAGGTCTTGTCCTATCTTTGCCCTGAAAAGACCTCTTTTATCTTGAGTTCCAAGAACTTCTCACATCAATAGCTCCTAGCACGTGTTAATATATTTACAGCTACTTACTAAAAACACAAACCCCAGTGACTGTACCTTGTTCAGTTCTGGTTTGCTTCCTGTTCTTTTTCTTCTTCTTCTTCTTCTTTTTTTTTTTGGTCAGTTGCCTCTGAAATAGAAATTAGGGAGGTGGGGGAAGAGGAAAGGGTGCCTGTTGGTGGATAAAGTAGGTAGCCACCCTGCAGTGATGCAGATTAAGGGATAGTAGCAGGGGCTGCCTACCCTGAATCCTCCATAGAAGCTTGCCAATATTCCCTGCTACCCTTTGAGTCTTAAGGTTCTTCTCAAGAAAATAATTCTATTTTAATAGGCACTAGTGTCTGTTAAATTGATGAACCCTGTAGGAATAGGATATGGCAGAGGGTGGAGCAGTAAAAAAGTTTTGAAATAGGGGTCCCTTGAGATCTAGAGGTTGGCAAGAGGATTCTTGGGTGCTAAGGACTGCTTTGTCAAAACAGAGCAAGAAGTATTAAAAACAGCTTTTATTTACCCTCTAGACCTTTACTTAAACTTTTTGTCAATGCCTGGGGTTTCCTCTCTCCCTCACCGATGTCTTCTTTGTCCTTTAAGCCAAATGTAATGCCAAATGCCACCTACTCCATAAAGTCTTCCCTAATTTCCCTGTTGATTACAACTTATCCTCTTGGATCTGTCTGAAATTCTCTGATACAGTCATCCAATATTATTGTGTATTGGAGTTATCCGTGTTTATATCTTATCCCACCTTACAAAGTAAACTCCATGAGGGCAGTTTGTGTCATATCTAAACTATCAATCCTCTCCAGTACTTAATCCAGTACCTAACTGAATTAATAAATGTTTATTCAACTGTTGCGTCTTAATTTTGCCTAGGACCAGCTCTACTCTGTCTTATTGTGGGGACCAGAACCAAAGAGCTGGGTGCAGTATAATAAAGCTCTGGTCAGAGTCTCTAAGCAAGAGTATCATCCAACGTACCCCTAGTCCAAAGATAAAATAAACAGATCTCTAGGTAATGCCCCTTTCACCAGACCTTTCCTCCCTACTGATTCTAGTTTGTTTTCCTCTGCCAACTACATCTTTCCTATGGAGATGACATCCCTGTGAGCTATGCAAAATACAAAACCTTTTGAAAAAATTAACATAAAGAAAAGCCAACAAGTAAGATGATACAGCTTTCACCAGTTTAAGAAGTTTGGGCAAGGAAGGGATTGTTTTCAGGTTCAGAGACTTAAGCTGAAGTGAACATTGCATAAGAATGCTGTGTTCTATGGTATCATGGCTGCCTCTGACAATGTACAGTACACGCAGTACAGTGTAATTAACCAAGCCTGGATGTGGGAAAAGGCACCCTGCCATAGCCCTGCTCCTTCCAGGGTGGTCTCTAAGCTTTTCCTCATTTGGTTTTCAGCCAGGATGGATGTATGTTTCCAGGCAGAGCCATGGCTGGATATGACACTCAAACTAATGAACATCTCCTGTACCTGAATAATTCACTGGGCATGAGCAGAAGGAAGGTTGGCACAGTTATCTTCCTGCACTTGGCACAATGTCTCACCTGGAGTTTTCAGAGTTGTTTGACAAGTTGGAAAAGGCAGTAAAGTATAATAAACAGAACATGAACTGGGAGGCAAGAGGCCTTGTGATTAGGAGAACAAGTGGTCCAGGCAGCTTCACCACTAACCTGGGCGAGATGGGACTTTGCCCCTGGGTTTTGATATGTGGGGAGAGGTGGAGTATTTCCTCCCTGTGGCTACTGCAGTGCTTATGCCTCAACCCCAGGTCCTCTACTGAGGTGTCCTTGTTTCCCCTCTCCCTTAACTAAATTGCTTTTGCCCCAGGTGAAAAATATTCTCATTGCAGCCAGACTCTAAGTCCAAGGTTCCCAAGGATTATGGACCATTTAATTATATTTAGCAATTTTGACATCTTGGATAAGCAACATCCCTTGGGCAAACAGTATGAAAGTACTTTCAAGTCAACTTTGTAATTTCTAATATTAAAATAATATAAAGTTGTTTTTTAAATTTGGAGGGTTTTGATTAGACCTGTGATTTCATTGGTGTAAGGAGCTTGCTGTGAAGAAATTCACCTATCACTGAAGATCATAGCTTTCTGTGGAATATACAGTTTAGAGAGGTATCTGGGGCACCCAGGGTTCCTAGTCAACATGTATCAGACCCTGGATTTTGCTCTCTATTCACTATACCATCTTATCTCTCCTAGGACAATCTAATATCACATTTTTTTTAGCTGCCATATCACACTGTTGACTCACATTGAACTTACCATCCACTAAAATCCATGGATCATTTTACATGAACTTTTGAGCATGCATCTTCCATTTTATACTTATGAAGTTGATTTTTTAAACACTTTAATTCTTCTTTATACAAAAAGAAATGAAGGCAAATTCAGTTGATGAGAAGATTGGTTGCCATAGAAACTATACCTTTTGCCCTCTAAATGTCGATATCGTGGGGACAAAGCCCATATTGCTCCATCTTAGTTATGTCCTTTAACTATCAATGTTCCTTCTAAAGTGTTTAAAGTCCTGAACTGGCAACCATGCTTACATGAAACTTCCTGACAGAACTAACCTAATAACTTGAGAAAAGATCAAGTGTATTTGGAGGCTACCTCTAAGTCTTTCTCAATGCCCCAAAAAACACAAGGTCTGGTTCTTATGTAGTATGATTGTTCAATTTCAGCTTCAAAAAGTTACAAGAACAATCAGTGTCCATTTCACTCCTTTTAGTTTTTCTTACTGTTGTGTGAATTAGTTTAAACAGACTACTGTCAAGTGTGAATTAGTTTAAGCAGACTTTTCTCCCAGGCCTAACTGGCATCCTTCATCACTAAGGAAATGAGATCTTTGATTTGGGGGAGGAGAATATTAAGAAGGAAAGATAATTTTAGAGCATGGGCACCTTGGAGAAGGCCTAGTCTGGGCAGGTTGCTAAATTTGGGGATATTTGGTTCATCAGTAGACTGAATACTGTGATACTACTGTGAGGATATTGAGAGGTAGAGCATAGGGTGTACTATGGGTTGGAAGGGTTCTAAGGATAATCTTCACCCATTTTGAAATTTTGCTTTGACCAGCCCTACCCCCTACAGTTTTCCCAGAGTCCAGATGGAGAGCAGTGACCATCTTCAAAGGGGCCTCTGGTAACTGTGGGCCAGGGCCAGGGCCAGGACAAGCCATTTTTTTTCACCGTAGGGAACTTCTGAAAATGCCCTTTTCTTGTTTTTGAAAGTCAAACACTATTGTATCTTATTTTCCATCTGATACTTTTTTATCTCCAAAGAATTGTCTATGGATTTACAGAGAATGGATTTTGTAGCATTTAACACACGTGCATTTATTTTTTTAAAAATCATGTTAAAAAAAGTGTTTCCCTCTGGAAATGTCCCCCCCACCTACCCATATGTTGTGCCTTAGGTGACTGCCTACCTTTTCTATCTCTGCCTGGGACACCAAGTCTTCTTCTTTGGGATTGAGAATAGGCAGGACCCCACAGCCTTATTATCCTATTCTGGCTGGGCAGAGGTACAAGAGTTGTTCTTTCCCACCAACTAAGGGATTTAGCTCTCTGGGAGTTATTTTTGGGGAGAAGAAGGTAAATATCTCTCTATGACCATACCCTGCTTCCTGACCCCATTGGAGAAACTTCTAATTTAAGTGCTCTTAAACTAGAGTCAGTGAACTTGTTTTTAATAACCGTATTTCAGTATAAATGGTTTCCTTTGTAATTCTATATATTTTGCCTTATGTGCTTAAAAATATTATTGTGACAAAAGGTTCATGGGCTTCACCATGGACTTCCAAAGAGGGTTACAACATTAAAAAATGGTGAATCTGTTCTAATCCCTTATTTACTCTATTGAGCTGATTGCATGGTAAGTTGCCCAAGGGAGGTGAGGAGACTTCTCAGAGACAGGGCAGTGACACCTGGTATTTTTCACAGCTAATAATACACATGGCTGAGAGGGAATATCAAGGACTTTATTTTTTTAATATCTAGTGAGAAATGAAAGAGGAAGAAAATTGAGACTATGGACCACAGTGGGAGAAGTTGAGAAAGATCTCACACTATGGCTGTAATAGTGGCGAATGAGAGCTAGCAAATCCTAGCCCCAATACACATATCCCTACCTCCCCCCATCAGGAATCTCCTTTGATTGCAAAATAGCTGGACTTTGAAAGAGCCCAGATTGTAGGATACATGATAAGGACAGCCTGATAAGTAGCCTGAAGGAGGTATTCCGTGCTCCACAAGGCTTTTCTGTTCTCCTCAGATGAAGATTTATTTGCTTCCTCAAAGTTTCCTACATATGTACAATTCTCCTTTATCCGCTGTCACACTATATCTATAGTTATTTGTGTTCATGTCCTTCCTCCTGAGAGACAGCTGTGGCGCAGTGGATGGAAAGACAGTCTTGAAGCTAGAAAAGACCTGGGTTCAAATCCTACCTCTGACATAGGGTGACTATGTGACCCTGGACAAGTCAGCTAACCTCATTTCTCTAGCTCAGAGGTGTCAAAGGATGGATTGCCCTCAGCCACACCCCAGAGTGGCTCTCTGACTAGACTAAAATGTAATAGGGGCCTATTTAGCAAAGTAATAAAAATAAAATAGGACATAGGAAATGTTAATATGTGTTTTTCTAAGTCAATATTTTCCCCGCCCCCCCATTCTATTTGAGTTGGATAGTGTTGCTCTAGGCAGCTCTATAAAATTAGAAGTGATGGAGAAGGTGCTAGTTTCCTCTCCTGGGAATTTCCTACACTGATGAGTTCATCGGTCCAGTTTCTAACCTCTCATTCCAACTGGCAGATTTAAGCTCCAAGAGGGTAGAGGCTATCTAGAATTTTTATCTTCCTCTCACCCTTGCTTAGCACACCTTGTATACTTGTTGAGTTGAATCTGGTAACTATCAGAACAACAGACAGGTATTTCCAGAACACCTAAGTATGCTTGCCAAAAAGACTCTTTTATGGGGAACTCACACTAGCGTTTCTATGGTGGTCCGAAGAAGCGATATAAAGACACTCTCAAGGTCTCTCTTGATGATTGTGTGACATGGGAGACACCGGCACAGGACCACCCAGCACAGTGTGCCCTCCTCAGAGAAGGTCCTGTGCTCTATGAGCAAAGCAGAATTGAAACAGCTCGAAGGAAACTCGAGTCGCGCAAATTTAGAGCGTCCACACCCAATGTTCACATGGACTCTTTGTGCCCAACCTGTGGCAGCACATTGTGAGCTCGTATTGGTCTGATTAGCCACAGTAGGACACACTGTAACTTGACTCTAGCCTAGTGAAGTCATTTCAGTCTTCTAAAATGAATAACGATAGCCAGCCAACAGAACATGTCAGGGTCCTTTGGCTTTGGAAGAGAGTTTTGTACAGACTTGGCAATTATGTGACCAGGACACTATCTTGGCCAAACACCTCAGAGCTATGATCCTGTGGTCTCTTCTTTTAGTAACAAAGTCTGCCAGGCAAATGAAGAGGGTGGCCAGGCAGAAGAGAAGGGGAATTATTGTTTGGGGGAAGAAGGGAGAAAAGTGAACAGGGAGGTGTCAAAAGTCATAGCAAAAAAAATCAATGGGCAATCACCTGGAGACACACCCTAAATTTGGATGATTTCACTTCTACATCTATTTTTGTCCCCCAACTTCTCCTCTGAGGACTTCTCCATCATGCCCTGGAGCTGATCCACTTCCCTCTCCTCCTCCTCGATTTTCAGCTTCCCTTTGTGTATTGAGTTAGATGGCATGGCACCCCGTTTTTGATTTTGTGTTCCTAGTGCTTAACGCTGTGCCAGGAACGTCAAAGGTACACAATAAATGTTTAATGACTGACAAGAATACATTAATTCAATTAAAAATATTTTGGGATCATCTTTGTTAATCCTGCTATCTGTTAGTATTTTATTCAGGGAATTTTGATCTTGGAATGACATATTCATGTAACTGTTGTATCCCTCCAGTAGAGGATAAACTCCTTGAACAAGGACTGCTTTCATTGGTCTGTGTGTCCCTCAAGGGCCTAGCACAGAGCCTTACGGGTAGTCAGCATTTGACAAATGTTTGAAAGTCTGAACTGTGCTATTAGAAAATGAACGGGATAGGAAAAAAAAGGCAAGTGTTATGGGAATTTGAGAAGATATTTCTCCTATAATACAACAATAAAACTTTTGAAGGAGAGAAAAAGAAAGGAATCAAGCCTTTATAAGACCATAAATTTGAGTTGGAAGGGACCTCCTAACTTTTTTTTTTAACACATGAGGCATCTGAAACCCACTGAGGTAGCATGACTTGCTCAGATCTACACAGGCAGGAAGTATGAGAGCTAAGAGGATTCAAACTCAAGTCCTCTGACTATACAGTTACTCTCCAATTGGCCTACAGTCAAGAAACTCTTAGCACTTTCCTCAGATGTATATAATAAGGGAAAGAAGAAAAAACAGGAGTCCAAGGGGACCCTAAGAATTCTTCTTTTGGCCCAGTAGGAGTAGAGAAGTAGTTTGCTTTAGGAAGACCTTCCTTAACCAATACAGCTGTTGCACCATTGGCTGGCAAGAGAGCCAGTTTAAAAAAAAAAGATTTCCAGGAAACTGGGGACACTTTGATGCCTACCCTCCCACTGGGGACAAACCTCTTTAGACAGGAGGGTGGTTCTAGTTAACTACAGACTATAGAAAAGGGCCTGATAGGCCTGGCACAAGCGTTGCTTGACCCTTCAGAAGAGTGCTACGAGATGCGAAATGTCCCAGTTTCTAAAAATCCAACACAAATGTACTTCCAGATAAGTTTATCTTGCCAAGGAAGCTAACCCAGAGCAGGGTTCACTGTGAATGTTATCCATTCACACACACCTAATCTTAATAGAACACTAAGACCAAGTGCTTTTTAACTCTGTCTCTCTCCACCCAACTGTTCTTAGCAGAGCTGAACATGGAGAAGTCACTCCTGGCCAGGGAACCATGAGGCGCTTTTGCGAGTCAAATAACTTCACTCTGGAAGATAAATAAAATCCTCCAGCAGAGGTTCAGGGTAGTATTCCTCAGGCACTTATTAACATATGTTGACACTTCTGAGAGAGGGCTGTTCAGGCAGTTATGCTGAAAAATGAAACATTTCCTAACTCTGAAGAGTAACCACAAGAACAGAAAAAAAAAAAAAAGAAAAAAAACCACCTTTGCACCTGGTAGCCACGTTCTTTAACCCTTAACTCTCTGTAGCTATTTTCTGGGGGAGGGGGGACTAGAGGAGGGAATGGGTTTGTTTTGCCATTGAGGTAGAGAAATGAGGAAAGCTGGCTGACCATGCCTTGAGTTTGTTTCTATAAAGAGACTGTCAAAGTTTTGGAAAACTTCTCCAACTGATGGTCTTATTTATTCTAGTTTCCCCTCTGGGTGCTTTTGTGCTGAAACAAGGAGTCATCCAAAGTTATCAAGCAAAGCAAGATCAGGCCTGATCTATACACCTGGGACAGTAACAGCTGCACCAGGGACTTTGCAAGAGAACGAGAGAACCGCAGATCTCCCGCCAGAGATAGGGAGCTTTTTTTTTTCTAAAATCAAGCCTTCAGGCCCTTAAATACACTTTATTTTCATTGTAGTACATGTAGAAACCCAGATTTTGAACCTGACCCTCTCCAAGACTTCATTACATATGGAAGGCTAATATAAGCCCAAATCCCACCTGCCTTACCAAACATTTTTTTTTAGAAATCTAAATTTTTATTAAGACAAAAACTGACAGAGCTTGGTATGACGTTCAAATCCAACAAGTTTACATTTTAATCAAAGTTTTCACAGAAACTTAAAAACATGCTTTTAAAAAAACTACTTTTTCCTTTTTCTTTTAATGACATTCTAGTATAGCCTACCCTAAATGACACAGAAACTTACTGCCTTTACCACACACTTAGCCTTTACCTTAGATTACCTTGTACTATTTACTACTGTACAACTGATTATTCCATTTAAATTTATAATAAAGTTATCATAGAAATTTTTCCCTCCCCCACTCTAGAGATGGCTACCATTAGACATAGGCATGTGTTTATATATGTACATATATATGTGTAAAATCATTCTATACATACTTCTGTTTATCAGTTCTTTCTCTTGATGCAGATAGCATCCTCATATGTCTTTTGTAGTTATTTTGGGTATTTATAATAATCATACTGCTTGATTTAAAAAAATAAACTCTGCACATGACTCTCCCCCCTTGGTCTGTAGCAATCCAATACAACAAGCAGCTATCAAGGGCCTCCTTCTGCACATGGTGCTATGCTAAGTGTTGGTACTGCAAAGACAAAGTCCAAACAATCCTTGTTCCTTACTTTCAGCATTTAAACAGATAAGCAAACACAAGACAATCTGAGGAGGGAGAGGGCAGTAGGCAGCAAGGGAGAACAGCACTCTGAATGCTGAATCAATCCACAAGATTTTATTAAGGGTCTACTATGTGCCAGTATTGTGCTCAGTAGTAGGGACACAATAACTGAAATGAAGTAGCCCCTGCCTTCAAGCACCTCATGTTCTATGGAGGGAGATGAGATGTTCACATCTAACTGTATACAGAATATAGTTGGAGGATGGAGGGTGGGGAGGGAGTGACACCAGCAACTGGGGAAATCAGAAAAAGCCTGAGATAGTAGGAAGTGGGTTTTGAGCTGAACTTTGAAGAAAACTAGAGATTCTAAGCACTCCCTCTAAGGTGCAAGGGAATGCGTTTCAATAAATACCCTTTCAAATGAAATAGAGTCTTATCCCCAGTGAAAGCAGATTGATGGGAAAGGGAGCTTTTTGTGGTTTATAGAGAGCTGACACATTAGACTCTCCCTGTATCTGAGGTTGCAGACTGATTCTCATCAGGACCTTTGACCAAGTCACCCAGGGCTTCCTGTCTCCAGGGTGCTGGTGCTATCAGCAAAGTATTGTCCAGTCTGATTTTGCTTCCAGGGAAATGAACTACTGTTGTCTTGGCCCAGAAGTTAGGGTCAAGTCCTTTTTTGAAACTGTTTCGCTGCTGCCTGTCCTTGAACAACCTCACGACCCACACATCTGGTAAAGCTGGAGCAGAAGTGGAAATCTTATCAGAAGTCTTAGTCTCCGCCCTGTTCCCCCTCTCCCTCCCCCACTACACCCCAGGTTTGGTTAGGAAAGGGTGGAGCCCAGTAGCACAATTTTTTCCAAAAATAAAAACTCAAATAGAAAAATGTTTTGAATTCAATGTAATATTTATAAAAACATATTGGTTTTACTGTCTTATACTTTGTATCCCTAAAAGCACCTACACCAAACTATACCAGGAAATGGGCTCAATAAATACTCTGTGAGTGAATGAATGAATAAATTAATGAAATATCAAAAACTAAATTATTGAATGCTGTTAGTATCTGAATACTATTAGTAGTTAACAGTGAAATTAGGTTGCAGTAAATTAAGGATAAACCAATGAGGAGGAAACACTAGCAATCTCCTGAAAGGTGATAGAATTAGGATATAGGTAGACTTTTTTTGGGGGGAGGGGACATGGTCAATGGGGGAATTTATTATGTTTAAATATACATATTTTAAAAGAGTGTTTTGTTTTGCTTTCTTTTTCAGTCAGGAGAGGGAAGTAAGAGAGGGTGAATGTGCATTTTTGTTAAATGAAAAAAACATTAAGTTTTAAAAAGGAGATAATTCAATAAAGCAATAATGATTGACTTTTAAAAATGTGACCTTCCTTCCTTCCTTCCTTCCTTCCTTCCTTCCTTCCTTCCTTCCTTCCTTCCTTCCTTTCTTTCTTTCTTCCTTCTTCCTTCTTCCTTCTTCTTCCTTCCTTCCTTCCTTTCTTTCTTTCTTTCTTTCTTTCTTTCTTTCTTTCTTTCTTTCTTTCTTTCTTTCTTTCTTTCTTTCTTTCTTTCTTTCTTTCTTTCTTTCTTTCTTTCTTTCTTTCTTTCTTTCTTTCTTTCTTTTTCTTTCTTTTCTAGTGGAACTTAAGTAGCACATTTAACCAAGTCAGAATATACTAATGAGAGGCAGTGATATTCATGAAACACATGGAAACCTTGCAGCTCCTGGCAAGACTGATGAAAGCTATTGAATGACTCAAGGGCAATAAATCGAAATCACAGAATAGTAGAAAAAAGCAGTGAACTGGAAGTCAAGAAACTTGGGTTCTAGTCCCAATCTTCCACTAATTTGTAGTGTAACCTTAGGCTTATGTTTACTTAACATCTCTGGGTCTCAGTTTCCTGTTTACAAAATAGAAGCAGTTGGATGGTTTCTAACGTTCCTTTCTTTCCACTCTAACTTCCAATGAATGGATTTGGGGCCACACTGAGTTGGGTAGAAGAAAAGGTACTTCTGAAGAAGGGAAAGTGAAGTAATGCCATGAATTGAGGATTGAGATTTAGAGGAAAATCTCCCCTTGGATTCCAAGTTATATCAAATGCAATCATTTCTATAAAGCCTTTTACAAACCTTAATGAGCTATAAACACTAGCCTTTATTATCATTTATTTTTATCAGCAGAAGTACAGCATATTGCAGGACAGTATCATTGTTCTCTACCCTTCCAGTTTCTATTATTGTCTGGAGGTCCTATTCTATTATTAATAAACTGTCCTTCATATTAAGCCTGTGATTTTCTTCTGAAATTATATTGCATATATTTTGTATTTATTTGTGAAATAGAGGGACTGATCAATAGGATACTGCCACTTTTCATATGGGCTGGCAGTAGGTAGAATGGAGCTGTTTGTGCTCTCTGGATGGCACTCCCACTGGCCAGTCTCCCTATTACACTTACATGAGTAACCATATCCCAACAGAAAGTAAGCTCCTTCAGGCTAGGGACTGCTTTACTTTCACTTTGTTTCTCCAGTACCTGTCGCTTCATAAATGACTGTTGAATTAAAGTGATGAATTGGATTGATTAATTGCAGAATGTTACTCATGTGTTCAAGCATGCAAAGTTTCTTAGGTATACATTTTTAAGAACATAGCCAGCAAAGCACTCTTTTCATTGACTTACTCAATAATGACTGTGGAAGGAACTGTGCCAAATGTTTCATATAGGGAAATAAGTGACAATTCCTCTCCCCAAGGAGTTTACATTCAACTAATATTGGTGGTGGAGAGAGGAGGCACAGATATAACACATACACACATATAATAGTACACAGCTAGAATATAACTATGAAACTCTAGAAAAATATGAGGAGAAAGAAGACACTTTCAGTAGGGGTCAGGGAAGGTATCACAGACAGAGAGTCCGCTGAGCTGAGCCATGAAACAAAAGAATTCTGGAAGGTAGAACTGAGAAAGGAGAGCATTCTGGGAATGGGCTTGACAGAGAGGGAGAGGGTGTGGTGATTTCTGGAAACAATAGTCAACTTTGGCTAGAAAATAGAAAGCATGGCCTTGCTAAGTTTAATATATGCTTTGAAAGAAAACTGTACATAAGTTCTTAGTTTTGGGTACAGACTTTTGTAGTTCTTTTTTTAATCATGAGATTATCAGGGTTAAATGAGGTGCCCAATAAGTGTCAAGTATCTGAGAGGGTACTTGAACTCAGGTCTTCCTGACTCTGGGGCCAGTGCTCTATGCACTGTGCCACCTAGCTGCCCCGTTGTCATTCTTTATGTGTTAAAATGTTTGTGTTTTTCCTATGGAAAATAGGGAGTAATAGCAGTTTTTTGACCAAAGGAGTGATGTAGTTAGACATATACCATAGGAAGATAATTCTGGAATCTCTGAATACTGAGTCAGAAAGAGAAGAGAGGTGGGGAGACCAGTTAGGAAGTAATTATGAATTACTTAAGAATTACTAATGAAGAGGGAGGAATCAAGGACGACTACAAGCTTTTAAACCTACATAACTAACAGGGTGATATAATGCCAATCACAAAAATAGAAAAATTTGGAGGAGGGGACATTTTAGGTGAAAAAAATGATGAGTTCCGATTCTACTGCAAGGATTATACTCCAAAGAAATCAATCAGTAAGGAGTTTTTGAGCACCCACTATGCGTCAAACACTGTGTTAAGTGCTGGGGATATGAGGAGAGGCAAAAAAGATAGGCTCTGCCCTCAGAAATCTGACAATAAAATGGGGGAAACAAATGAACACAAATATATACAGGATAAATAGGAAATAATTAACAGAAGAAAGGCACTGGTAAGAGGGGCAGGAAATTCTTCTAGTAAAAAATGAGATTTTTAGCTGGGACTTAAAGAAAACCAGGAAAGTCAGTAGGTAGAGTTGAGGAGGGAGAGCATTCCAGGCAAGGGGAATAGCTGGAGAAAATCACCAGAGTTGAGAGATGGAGTATCTTGTTTGTGGAATAGCCAGGAGGTGGCTGTCACTGGATCAAAGTGTACCTATCAGTGAGCAAGGTGTAAGGAGGTACACCTTGGAAAGTTAAGAGGGGAGCAATGTTATTGATGGACTTTGAATGTCAAATAGATAATTTTGTAGTTCATTGATTAGAAATTCCCAAGTGCACCAAAATATTTATTAGTAGCTCATTTTTAGTAGCAGATAATATTTATTTATTAATTTATAATTTATAATATATAATTTATATTATATTATCATATTATTTATATTATGTTATGTTATAATATATAATATATTATGTTATTATGTTATATATATAATAATTTATAATATATAAACCAAGTATATAGCCAACAATTAAGGAACGGCTAAGAAAATTGTGGTATCAGAATGTAATGGAATATTACTGTGCCATACAAAATGGTAAATATAATACAAAGAAGCATGGAAAGATTTACATGAATTGATGCTCACTGGAGTAAGGAGAACCAACAACATGCACAATGATTTACAACAATGTAAAGTACATTACAATCAAAAGTGACTGCTGTCAAATGACAAAGAGCAAGTATGACTCAATGGAAAGATAAAAGAGAAATATCCTTGCCCCATTCCTTTGTAGAGGTAGGAGGTCCACAAGTGTTGCACATATTTTCAGATTTTTACAATGTATTGATCAAAATTGCTGATTTTTTTCTCTTTTTCTTTAAAAAATATTTTTACATGGGATAACTCTCTGGGAAGTATATTGGAAAAGTTTTGGTGATATTTAAAAAAGACATCATTAAAAATTTATTTTAAAAAAAGAAACGATAACACTTCTCTGCATTAGACATGTTGAGCTCAAGACCCTAGTGGAATATATAGTTAAAAATACCTACCAGATAACTGGAGATCTGGAACTAGAGTTCAAAGGAGAGATATTTAGATTAGGGAGGTGGTAACTGAACCCTTGGTAGTAGATGAAATCATCAAAGGAACGAGTACAAGAGAAGATAACGGAGCTCAGAACAGCATCGTGGAGGATACTCACATTTAGGGGGCATTAGATTGATACACCAGTAATGGAGACAGAAGAAGAAATAGGAGAGAACAATGTTTCAGAAGCCAAAGGAAGAAAGTATCCCAGAGGAAGAGATGGGTACAGTTTGAGAGGCTGAAGGAAGATCAAGGTGGATTAGGACTGAGAAAAGTCTTTTCACCTTCATAATTAAGAAATCATTGGTGGTCTTTCAGGAGAATGATGAATTTCAAAGAAATATTTTTTTAAAATTCAATTTTATTTTCTGTTCCAAATTCCTCTCTTCCCCTCTCCTACTCCATTGAAAAGACAAGAGAAAAAATCCAATACAAAAACCCAAACATCTAGACATGCAAAAAATTTTTTTCACATTAGCTATGTTCCAAGAAAAGAACAGAAATGGCAAGAGAAAGAAAGAAATAGAAGAAAATATGCTTCAGTCTTTACTTTGAGTCTATCAGTTCTCCACCTGGAAGTGAATAGTATATTTCTTCATGAGTTTTGGGAATTGCAGTTATTCATTGTGTTTACCAGAGTTACTTAGTTTTTCAGAATTAATTACAACATTGCTATTACTGTATAAATTATTGTCCTGGTTTGTTTTTCTGAAATCATCCCCTCATTGTTTCTTAAGCACAATAGAATTCCATCACACCCATATACTACATAATTTGCTGAGCAATTCCTCAATTGATGGTCATAATCCCAGTTTCTTTGCTACCACAAAAATAGGTGATATCTATCTATCTATCTAATCTATCTATCTATCTATCTATCTATCTATCTATCTATCTATCTATCTATCTATATATGTAGACCCTGTCCCTCTTTCTTTGCTCTCTTTGGGGCATGGACGTAATAGTCATCTGACTGGGCCAAAGGATATACACAGTTTAATAACTGTTGGGGCATAGTTCCAAATTGCTTTCCAATATAGTTGGACTAGTTCATAGCTCCACCAACAGTGCCTTAGTATACCTATTTTCCTACATCTTCTACAGAATTTGTCATCTTCTTTTTGTCATCTTAGCCAATCTAATGGGTATGAGACAATACCAGAGAATTGCTTTAGTCTGCATTTTTATTTAATGGAATTAGGGAGTGAGTAAGCAGTAAAGAATCTAAGACTATGAATTAAGATTGCTTTGCAGGGGTTTAATAGTAAAAGGGAGAACAGCTACACATCTATTCTATGAAGGGGTGGTAGGGTCAAAAAAATATTTCTTAAGGATAGGCAGTGAGAACCCAATATGTTCTTCCTAGGTGGTGGAAGAAGGAGGAGCTAGTAAATAGGGAGAGATTGAAGGTGATAGAGAAGGGAATGACCAAAGGGGGAAGCTTTAGAACAGGAGTTCTTGACCATGAGTGCAAGGACAAAAGTCTATGGATAGATTTTTAAGGGTTCTGTCAACTTAGAGAGAAAAATTACATCTTTACTTTCACTATCTTTTTTTTCTTTTAAGTGTTTTGCATTTAAAATATTATTTTGAGGATGGGTTCATAGGTTTCACCAGACCGGCAAAGTCAGCCAACTAGCATTTTTAAAATTCTTGCCATGTGCCAGGCATCGTGTTAAACCCTGCTCTCAAGGAGTTCACAGTCTAATGTGGGAGATGACATGCCAACAATATTTAGAAATGAAATATGACCAGGATAAATTGGAGATAATTTTAGAGGGAAGGCTAATATTAAGGAAAACTGGGAAAGGCTTTTTTGAAGAAAGGGGGATATTAGCTGGGACTTGAAGGAAACCATGAAGGCTGGGGGGTGGAGAGAGGAGGGTGAGTTTTTCAGGACTGGTGAGTGTGGGATGTAAAAATGTATTATGTGTGTCAAATTCAGCTGACAGAAGTTGACCTTGTCCCCATTCCCAGACCCATGAATTGCCCGAGGTTGACAAGACATTATTACTCCCAACCTCTGATTATTCTGTTAAATGTCCCAAACTCTTCCCTCCAGGATTCTCAAGCTTTCTCTATGGACTTCCAATAGTTATGCAAAACAGCTTACCTTGTGAAACCTTGAAATGTTCCAGTCCCCTTGCACTAGCAACCCTCTCTCCCCTTGGCCCAAAGACCCATCCATCCCTTCTTGGGCTACTGTAGCACATGCTGAGTAACACCCTGACCTGCAACTCAGTTGCCCCCACTAAAGAGCTTAATTTTGCTATTTCACCTACCTGCTCTTTAATTCAGATTGACATATGCAAGGAAGACAGTGTCACTGGAATTCAAAGTACATGGAAGGGGTATAAAAGTAGTCTGGAAAGACAGGGAGGGATAAGGCTATGAAGGTCTTTGAAAACCAAACAGAAGATTTTATATTTTATCTGAAAAGAGAGTCACTGGAGTTTTTTGACTAGGAGGATGATAGGGTCACATGTGCATTTTTGGTCGATTATTTGATACCTATGATGAACTGAATCCCATGGATGGACTGGAGTAGAGAGAGACTTGAGGCAGGGAGACCAACCAGAAGGTTATTGCAGTTATACAATTATGACATCGTTCTTTGGGTTTTGATGGCTCAGAGAGTGTAAATAGCAATTGTTTCTGTTCTAGACAAAAAAACCTAAAGGTCTTCCTCTCTCAGATTGATTTTTTTTTTTTGAGTAGGCAAATTAGGTCAGATTTTGCTTCATTTGTTACATAATCTTAAGTCACTGAATCACTGAATGGGTGTTGCCTCAGACAAACTGAGACCTTAGCTTAAGAAGCTCAAGGTGACCTATGTCTTGCCACTGGACTCAGATAACTCTGGAGAAGACAGTGAGACTAGTGACTTTGCACAGCCCTGCCTCACTTAAACCCATTTCACTCTTAAGTCAAGACATCCTCCTCCTGATGTCACTGATCCTTGTTCAGAAAGAATAATAAGCAATAACAAAACAAATATACAACTAAAAAAATAAACTAAATATCCAAGAAGCTTATAGTTCCAATCTTGCTGTTATATCACTGTTGTTTATATATTAGATATTTGTGCTTCTTATAATTAAAAGCATTTTTTAAAAGAATAAATTTATGAGAAGTGAGGCAGTAGGAATGATGGAAAGTATGACCAGAAGAGAATGTCAGAGCACAAGATCATGAGGATGGATGAGTGCAAAGTGATTGTGAGGTCAAAGGACTGACTATCCCATGGGAGCTGAGATAGAATGAAGGTGAAAGTCATGGAAGTTGAGGAAATTGAGGGATTTAATGAGGTGAGGATTGAAATGAACATGGATAAAGATAGGGATTGGGGTAAAGAGAAAAACTATGGGGTATAAAACTCATTCCAAAGCAATGAGAGTTATTTACAGGTTATTAAATTATACAGACAAGGTAGTGGGTAGAGTGGTACAAGAGAACAGAGAGTACAGCAAAATAGAGTAACGGAGGCAAGAAAGGATCCGCAAGTGGCAGTGGAAGTTCTGACACAGGAAAGGAGAATCTGGATCCAAACTTTGATTAACAGGGGCTCATTCAACAAGCACTTATCAATTGTCCCTTAAGTGCTGGGAATTAAGGTAGGATCTGGGGATATAAAGACAAAAGTGAAAACAATCCCGTCCTTAAAGGATGGTGTGTTCTCTATATGGATATATTTGTTATTTAGTTGCGTCCAACTCCTTGTGATCCCATGAACTATAGGGTTTCTTGGCAAAGATACTGGAGCACTTTGCCATCTCCGTCTCCAGTGGATTAAAGCAAACAGAGGTTAAGTGAGTTGTCTATGGTCACACAACTTGTAAGTGTCAGAGGCCAGATGAACTCGGGTCTTCCTGACTCTAGACTCAAAATGCTATCCACTGAGCCACCTAGCTGCCCCACATAGATATAAACAAAATATACACTAATCAATATGAGGTGATTTTGAGGGGAAGGCACTTGCAGGTAGCAAAAACAGAAAAAGCTTTATCTAGAAGGTGGTACTTGAACCGAATGTTGAAGGAAACTAGGGATCCTGAGAGATGAGATAAGAAGAGATTGCATTTGAGGCATACACAGGCATGAAGGCAGGAGATAGAGTGGACTGAAGCTGTGTGTGTGTCTAAGGGAATAACATGCAATAAAGCTGGAAAGGTAGGTTAGTGCCAGATTATAAGGGACTTTCACTACCAAACAGAAAGTTTCAAGCTTCCAATCATAGAACAAACATGGCACCTCAGGGTTTAAACTTTGAGACAGCCAAACCTTGCCATGCAGCCACACTTATTGTCAGCAAAACTCAGCCTAGTGGCCTTCCTGAGAACTTGCTGATCTCTTGGTTTAAGGCCAAAGCTCAAATAATTGCTTCTATTCACGCTATCGATTGACTGAAAGAAGAAGGAGGAGTTCAAGAGACAACACAATGGGCTTGCTGTATGAAGCAACTGGCTCTAGGAAGGAGTGGTATTAAGGCAAAGATCACTGTCACTGTGGAATAGGCACTCGCGTGAAAATGAGATATCAGAAAGTAGCTGTTAAGTCATCAGTGATGGACAAGTTTAATAAGTGAATGCACATCTCATCATTCATTCAACATGTGTTTATTTAGCAACTTTGGTATGTTTGTCACCATGTCTGGCAAAATAGTGGAGGCAAAGGAACATAACAACATATAAGTCTCATTTATGTAACACTTTAAAGTTGGCAAAGCATGTACATTACCTGAGCTTTACAACCATGGTGGGCAGTAAATACTAATAATATTATTTTCTTCATTTTAAACATAAGGAAACTGACATGCAGAAAGATTAAGTGACCAATCCATGGTCACTTAGCTAAAGAGTCCAAGGTCTTCCAGCACATCCTGGGTCATGCCCAGTCATCTTGATGAATATCTGGTCCCTGAATTCAGATGGCTCTGGAGGAGAAATGAGGCTGGTTACCCACACAGCCCTCCCTCACTCAAAATAAAGTCAAGTGCAGGTCATGTTATCACTTCCCTGATGGCATGGTCTTCTTCAGCAATGAAGGATGAACACAATAAAAGGATTTGAAACCAGGTCTTTTTTGACTCAGAGTCATTTCATTCCACTGCACCATTACACCTTTCCTATACCATCTCTCTACTGTGGACCCTTTAACAATGTCATGGTCCTCTTCTGGTCAAGGAAAGAGGCTAGGTGATCAAGGTCAAACATGAAGTCCTCTTTCCCTCCTCTGAAAACTTAACAGTTATTTCTCATGGACTGGTACAAACTAACTTCAAACACTTGGGGTGAGGCGACTTGATTGATTTACTCAATCAATCCCACTTGGGAGTCAATTCACACGTCTTAGTACAATAGATCAGAGCCCAAGGGTTCAGAAAATATACTCCAACATCCCCAGGTAAAACAATTCCAGAGCTGTTAAAAGTCAGTCAGTTAATAAGCCCTTATTAAGCACCTACTAGGTGCCAGGCACTGTGCTACAAAGTAGGTATCCAAAGAAAGGCAAAAAACAGTCTGTCCTCATGGAGCTCACAGTCTAATGTGAAATACAACGTGCAAACAGATATACACAAACAATCCAGGTACAGGATAAATAAGAAATAACCCACAGGGGGAAGGTCCTAGAATTAAGAGGAATTGGGAAAGGCTTCCTCTAGAGAAAGATTAGAACAGAGCAAAGCCACAGTCATGGAGGTTCCCTGGGTCTCAGGAGCTCCTCATCAAAAGCATGAAATGGTTTTTATGTTCTTTTTTTTCCTAGAGGACCTACAGCTAAGGCCTAGACAAATCCATCTGGGCTCAAAGTGAATTTAACCTGCTCTCGGTTCTACCCTACAACTTCCTTGATCCCAATAATCCTGTCCAAGAATGTGTAGACCTAAGTCCTCAGCTCTAATAACATCTACCTTATAGAAGACATGACCCCTTCCCTCTAATACCTTATAATTTTGTTAGGGAGAAAAAGATATAAGTAAGGCAACTAGCTTGAGAGTAGGGATAGTATTCCATAATCTTATCTTGCTTTCCATTTTGCAAAGTACTTTCTATGCATCATCTCATTTGACATTTACATCATACTGTGAAACAAATGTTAACACCATTCCCAGTCATAAATGAGAAAACTAAAAAAAGTTCATCAATTAAATGACTTGCCAAGGTTAATTAATTAATAAGCTAATTAATAAGTATCTGAGGCAAGATTCAAGTCTAGACCTTCTTGATGAGGCATCTTGTCATCAGGGGAACTTGAAATATGGGAACTCAGAGTTATGGATTCTGAATTCAAATCCCAGCTCTTCTACTTACTACCCATGGGACCTTGAGTAAGCCTTATAACCTTACTTGGCCTTAGTTTTCTTTATCTAAAAAATAGGTCTAGATGGCCTCTAAAGTCCCTTCCTTCCCCCTTTTAGTCTACCACAAATCTATGAACCTATAATTCCAGGCTCTTCTTTCTTTTCTACTCCACACAGGAAATGACTGAGTCATGAGAAGAGTGGTAGAGATGTGATAAGTGCTCTTTGACTTCAGAAGAGGGAAAGGTAACTCCCTGTAAGGCAGAATGGTCTGGGCATGTCTGAGACAGGTGGAGAGGGAATGGAGAGGCCATTGCTGGAGGGAAGAGGAAGTTATCAACACTTGGAGGGAGGATGAATATGGTGTACTGATGGACAGTAAGGAAACTGCCTTGGATCATGGGATGATGCAATTGAGAACTGAAAGGGACCTTAGTGGAATAGAGTGTTCATGTTAGGGGAACAGAGAGAGGTGAGGTTAGGTAAGTAAGTCGTGTGATACTCTCTGGAGTCAGAGGACTAAGATTCCCATTATGCCTGTGTGAAACCGGGCAAGTCATTTACCTCCCTAGGTGTCAGTTTCTTCATCTGTGAAGTGAGGAAATTGGACCGCATGGTCTCTAGATCCCTTCCAATTCTAGTTCTGTGGTCCTATGATCATACATTAAGGTAGGATAGGATCAGATTGTGGAATGCCCTTAATGATAACCTTTAGGATTTTATTTAAATTGAAATAGAGAGGAGCCTTAGCAGATAAAGGATTGTATTATATTACACACACACACACACACACACATTGTGTAGGAAACTAATCTCCATAGAAGATGAGAATAATACAGACAAGACTAATTTAGGATATGGTTGGTGAGAATGATATGACCAAGTCATAGGTTGCTGGAGAGGCTAAGCTACCACAAGCATTCTGTGGAAACTGCCCTTCTCCTTTGATTGAACCTGGCACTGAGTGCTCCCTTGGGTCAGTCAGGCTGGCTCCTGGGAGCCCCACAGGGCACTGAGCTCATCCCAATTCTTTTGTTTGATTGAGCTAAATTCTGCTCTAGGTGGAGTACTTTCCGTCTGTTGAGGTACACAGCCCATATGAGGGAACGAGCCCATGCTGTTAGTGACCAAAAGGAAAGATGCTATTTTTAGTTCAAAACTAGGCTGGTTGCTTCCTGTTTCCTCCCTCACCACCAGGAGGGTGAGAGTGTAGAAGCAGCTTCTGGTGACAACCTCACAGGCTTCCATCTGCTCAGGGGAAATCATACGGGCACAGAGATGATCAAGCTTATTCCAAGCTGAAAGACTAAACACAGTTCCTTTCAGACGGAAAAGCCAGCTTCTCTTGGAAAGTCTATTTTTGATGCTTTGGGAAAAACACACACACACGCACACACACACACACACACACACAAAATGAAATTAAAAAACAAGGACAGATCCTGAGAACAGCAGAAGTCTGTCTAGGTCAGTATCATTTCTGACCAAGGTTCTTGAAGTTTGGTTCCCAGTGCATCTGTTTGTAAATTCTTGGAAAGTGAAATATATTTCTACACAAAACAGTATTAAAAAATGACTAGGTTTCCAGGGCAGTCATTTAGCATGCATTGGTTGGTTTTTTTTTTTTTTTTGTTTTTGTTTTTTGCCAGAGCTGTGACTTCATTGGTATAAGGAATTCCAGAAGAACAAATTCCATTTATTAATGCAAATCAGAAATTCCCCTGCAATTTAAAGTTTGGGGAATTGCCTGGGTTGAGAGGCATTGAGAAGTTAAGTGACTTGCTTAGGGTCATATCTAATATGTTCCAGAGCCTAGATTTAACCTCTGGTCTTGCAGTGTCAGAGGTCAACTCTCTGTCCTCTGCCTTTTGGCCAATAATATAACTACACTTGAAATAATAAGACTAATATTATCAAACCTAATCTATTCACTCCATTGTTTCTTTAAAAAAAATACAACCATCTGTAGATACCAGAAATATATGTATGTGTTTGTGTGTGCACATTCACAAACACAATATCATGGAGAAGAGACCTTCTGGTAGTTAAAGTGAGAACTGCCCCACACTACTAACTCTTTCTTGTAGGGTGGGAGATGACTTGAGTGTAAGGGCTCCCAGTGGAAGTGGGATTTGAGCAAATGGAGAGTTGAGGTCTCCAACAGCCTCTGGATAACCTGACATTAGATAGGAGGCATTAGAATAGGAAACACGAGAATCATAGAAACCAGAATTTGTGGCAACCAGTGGGGATGGCATGTCCTTTGGAGGTAGGGAACCCTTTGGCAATGGTGGCTCAGAGGAGGGCAGGGGTTCTCAGAGACCAGCAAGGAAGATCCAATGGCATCACATCCCACTGACAGCAAGAGCACCAGTTTAAAGTGCCAAGGCAGCCAGAGTCTGGGCTTAGAGACATCTGCAGGGCAGGGGGAAAATGAGGAGTTTGGGATGAGGGGTGCAGGGCCAAAGAGGAAGGAAGAGAGGGCTTTTGGGCAGATCATTTCTAAGTCTTATTCAGAAGTAGGAGTTTATCACCCTTTTAGAATTCTGAGTTCAGCTCCTCCAGGAAGCCCTTCCTTATGACTCCAATGTTTTGTGCTCCAGCCTCTTCCTTTTGTTGCTTCATGGATAACCCACGTTGTTTATTATTACATCACATGAAGGACAAACATCACAAATGAACGATGGGCTTGACTCAGAACTGAATGGGAGGCAGAGAGTGAGTTGGACTGCCTTCGGAAAACAGCATGGTTCTAACCACGAGGTTCTCCCTCAGAGCTCCATCTGTTTTGAATAGTAGCATTCTGTGGTGATGATGTGTGGCTTCAAGCTTGGGATAACTCAGAGGGCACTGGGGAAATATATCTTAGTATCATGCACTTAGATCTGGAAGGGCATGGTAGAGGACATCAAGCCCAAAGTCTTCATCATCCTCATCTTCATAGCCAACATTTAAGGTTTTAAAATCCTTTACATATTTTATCTCATTTGATCCCCCCTCATAACACCACTTCAAGGCAAGTGCTATTATTAATGCCATTTTATAAATGAGAAAACCAAGACTACAAAAAATTAAATGACTTCTTCAGGGTCACACAGATGATAGGTGTATGTGGTAAGATTAGAGATGGATGAGGCAAAGTCATATTTTCCTGATTCCACCATTAAATTAAATCCAGGAATTCCAGTAGTAAAAACATAATACTGTTGCTAGGATGGTGAACAGGTAAACAGAACTGTCATTTCACTTCCCCCCCCCACTTTGGTCTAGGTCTTATCCTGGAAGCAGGACATTCTCTAATCACTTTTTCAGCCCCCTCCCTTTTGGAGGCATGGTTTCCTTTCAGATCTGCCTTACTTGCCCCAACCAGCCATAGAAATGATAACTGACTTACTTTGAATCTAGAAACATCCCAGTGACTGTGTTCCCTGAGAGCACTGAGAAGTTGTTAACATCAGTCAATACCTTCTCTCTCTTTGAATATGGGCCCTCCACCAACACAGCCTTTAAATCTCCCTGCCTTCCATGTTTCCTCCACCCCTCCATCCACTTTAATGTTGCACCCAAGTACTGGTACACAGTTTAATATCATTGTTTTAACAGGATAAGAATTAAAGCAAGACTTAGGCATGCAACTTGCATATGCCAGTGACAAAGCTGTTAAGAGAGAGATTATTCCTGGTAGTGGCTGAAAGTGGAGGAGGAGAACTTTGTGATTTGGGCTGGAATGAAGTCCTGTCAATAGCCACCTGTCATCTTTGCTCTGGCTTATCCCTCACTGAAGTGTCCTGGATCTAGTCTGTTTCTTGGTGATATTTCCCATTGACTTCCCACCATTGCTAGGTTGGAAGATTTGTGACCCTGTGTTCTCTGTGATCACAGTCTCTCATGGCTATCTTTCCACTCTAGCCTACGTTGTTCAAGATCAAATACTTTTACCCCCAGGAAAACTGTCACCCTCTCAGACACTACTTTGCACAGGTAGCAGGTGCAGACAGAAAAGCTAATACTTTGTCCATCTCCATTATCTAATTCTCACCACTGGAAAGAGTGTTAAATAAAGAATAATTCAAGAGAAACAGAATAAAAGAGAACTGTACATATTACAGGAGAAAAGTCTCATCTAAAATTTCCTCTTACTTCTAATGCTTTCCCTCTCTTATTTATTTCCTATTTTTCCTTTGTGACTTGTTCCTACATATTTGTTTGCTTATTGTCTCCCACTTAGATTGTAAGCACCTTGAGGGCAGAGACTTTTATTTGCATCTTTGCATATTCTCAAGCCTTGCCACATAGTAGGTTGCTTAATAAAATATTCACTGACTGACTGAAGGATGCATTCCATTTGTATCCATGTTTATTTTTGGAGTGTAGGGTGTGTTCAGGGAGGATCAGTACCTTTGGCATAATGGCTGCTGAGCCCTTTTGGGGGCTCTTTCCACCTTTAGTGTTCACCTGTTCCACCCAACCCTCACCTGTGGCTCCACAGAGCTGCAGCATGTGCAGCAGCCACACCTCAATAAACTGTTTTCAGCAGACGGGCCAAACCAGGTTGAGGGTAACCAAGGGGTCTCAAACTCATTGGTGAGTTAGGGGGATGTCTACCCTAAGCATATGAAGATTTCCTCTGGTGGAATGGGGTGGATGAGAACAATTTGTTCCAACAGCCATGAAGGCAGATGAAGCAGGTGAAGTGGAGCACTTTGAACTTGGTAAAACACCAAAGATGCCAAGGATATCCATGACATCCCTGACTTTTGACTCTGTCCTTGCCACTGAACTATGGTGGCTCTGGAAGAGAGAACAAGGCTGATGACTTCACGCAACTCTGTCTCACTTAAATCCAATTTACACCAGAATCAAAACACATGACCTGTACCGTTTAACTATTATGCCTGAAGTCCTGTGGTGACAGGCAAGTGATGAAGCAGCAGGTGCGAATACACTGGGAGCTGTGAGCACAACCCTGCACACAGGTGGCCCAGGTCATAGAGTCGTTTCTCACAGAAAGCAGCTGTGAGACCTAGCAGCCCCCCTGGGTATCTGGGCAGCCTTTTAAGGATGGCACTGCTCACCTCCTGGTGTGAGGAAGAGGGATAGAAAAGGTGCCTTAAACATTGTCAACCCTGAGGAGTTCAAGGGGAGGAGCCAAGATGGCGGAGTAGAAAGATACACATATGCTAGCTCCTAATCCACAGCCCATAAAATACCTGTAAAAGAAGAACTCCCAACAAATTCTAGAGCAGTAGAAGTCACAGAACAATGGAGTGGAGAAGATTTCTGTTCCAGAGAGACGTAAAAAACAAACACCAAAGGTCTATCACACATTGGACCAGGAGCAGAGCCCAGCCCTACCTTGGCTGCATGGCACCAAGGGGAGCAGATCCGAGGAAGCTTCAGGGACAGAATCTCCAGTGGCTAAACAGATTCCTCCACCCACAGATGCTAAAGGTCAGTGAGAGAGTCTTTTTGGCTGACCAAGAGAGGAGCGGGGTGTCTCCATAACTCAGGCCCCCTCAGGAGGCAGTAGCGGGGGCAGCAGAGGACAGGAGTTCCCAAAGCAGGCAGGAGCTCAGATCCATTATTGAAAGTCTCCGCATAAACCCCCCTGAGGGAACTGAGCCCTTGGTGGTGGCCCTGCCCCCACCTGAGCAGCTGAACTTAATCTCACACTGAATAGCAGCCCCTCCCCCTGCTGAAAGCCCTGAGGCTGGGGAAGCAGCATTTGAATCTCAGACCCCAAGCAGTAGCTGGGTGGAACTGGAAGTGAGGTGGTGGTAGAGAGGAATCTCAGAAGTCAAGTAACTGGCTGGAGGGGGGAAAATGCCCAGAAAAGGGAAAAAAAAAATAAGACCATAGAAGGCCTACTTTCTTGGTGAACAGATATATCCTTCCATCCTTTCTGATGAGGAAAAACAATGCTTTCCATCAGGGAAAGACATAAAAGTCAAGGCTTCTGTATCCCAAACATCCAAAATAAATATTCAATGTTCTCAGGCCATGGACGAAGCTAAAAAAGGATTTTGAAAATCAAGTTAGAAAGGAGGAAAAACTGGGAAGAGAAATGAGAGAGATGCAAGAAAAGCATGAAAAGCAGGTCAACACCTTGCCAAAGGAGACCCAAAAAAATGCTTGAAAACCTTGAAAAATAGGCTAACTCAATTGACAAAAGAGGTTCAAAAAGCCAATGAGGAAAAGAATACTTTAAAAATACTTTAAAAAGCAGAATTAGCCAAATGGAAAACGGAGGTTCAAAAGCTCACTGAAGAAAATAGTTCTTTCAAAATTAGAAGGGAACAGATGGAGGCTAATGACTTTCTAAGAAACCAAGAAATCACAAAACAAAACCAAAAGAATGAAAAAATGGAACAGAATGTGAAATATCTCATTGGAAAAATAACTGACCTGGAAAATAGATCCAGGAGAGACAATTTAAAAAATTATGGGACTACCTGAAAGCCATGATCAAAAAAAGAGCCTAGACATCATCTTCCATGAAATTATCAAGGAAAACTGCCCTGATATGCCAGAACCAGAGGGAAAAATAAGTATTCAAGGAATCCACCGATCACCACCTGAAAGACCCAAAAAGAAAAACTCCTAGGAACATTGTGGCCAAATGCCAAAAATTCCCAGGTCAAGGAGAAAATATTGCAAGCAGTTAGAGAGAAACAATTCCAGTATTGTGGAAATACAATCAGGATAACTCAAGATCTAGCAGCTTTTACATTAAGGAACGGACAGGCATGGAAACAGGATATTCCAGAAGTCAAAGGAATTAGGGCTAAAACCAAGAATCATCTACCCAGCAAAACTGAGTATAATACTACAGGGGAAAAAATGGTCTTTCAATGAAATAAAGAACTTTCAAGCATTCTTGATGAAAAGACCAGAGCTGAAAAGAAAATTTGACTTTCAAACACAAGAATGAGAAGAAGCATGAAAAAGTAAACAGCAAAGAGAAGTCCTTAAGGGACTTACCAGAAGTGAACTGTTTACATTCCCACATGGAAAGACAATATTTGTAACTCTTAAAACTTTTCAGTGTCTGGGTAGTTGGTGGGATTGCACACACAACACACACCATACACACATGCACGCACACACAGAGACAGAGAGTACAGAATGAATTGAATAGGATGGGATTATATCTTAAAAAATGAAGGTAAATGGTGAGAGAGAAATGTATTGGGAAGAGAGAGGGAGAAATGGAATGAGCTAATTATCTTCTCATAGAAAAGGCAGGCAGGAGACCTTTTAGTGGAGGAAAAAGAGGGGAGCTGAGAGAAATACATGAAGTTTACTCTCATCACATTCGACTAAAGGAAGGAATAAAATACACACTCATTTTGATATGAAAACCTATATTACAATACAGGAAAGTGGGAGAGAAGAGGATAAGCAGGGTGGGGGGTGATGATGGAAGGGAGGGCAATGGGAGGAGGGAGCAATTTGAAATCAACACTCTTGGGGAAGGACAGGATCAAAAGAAAGAATAGAAGCAATAGGGGGCAGGATAGGATGGAGGGAAATGTACTTAGTCTTACACAACATGACTATTACAGAAGTCATTTGCAAAACTACACAGATATGGCCTATATTGAATTGCCTGCCTTCGCAAAGGGAATGGGTGTGGAGGGAGGGATGGGGAGAAGTTGGAACTCAAAGTTTTAGGAACAACTGTTGGGTATGTTCTTGCTACTAGGAAATAAGAAATAGAGGTAATGGGGAATAGAAAGTTATCTGGCCCTACAGGACAAAAGAGAAGATGGGGTCAAGGGAAGGGTGGGATGATAGAAGAGAGGGCAGATTGGTGATAGGGGAAATTAGAATGCTTGGAGTATTGTGGTGGGGGAGGGGACAAATGGGGAGAAAATTTGAAAACCAAAATTTTGTGAAAATGAATGTAAAAAGTTAAATAAATAAATTTATTTCAGAGGAGAGAGAGAGAGAGAGAGAGAGGAGAGTTCTCCCTACTCAGGAAGACAAAGGGACCAATACCGGCAATGATCTCCAAACTTTTTTGATTGAGCAGCACTAGTATTATTTTCCTAGGGGATATGCTATTGTGTGTGTGTATGTGATTTTCCAATTATGACCTTAACTGCTATGAGTGATTAGATCAGAATTGGATCATAAATCCCCTAAGGCACAGAAAGGGACTGAGATTAGGAGCCTGCAAAACAATCAAAGGGGTAGAGAGTTGGACGTTAGTGGATGAAGGGAAGATGTGATTGTGTTAGAGACAAACCTCATGATTGGACCTCAAGAATCACTTTCCCACCCTCTCCTTGGTTAGTCACATTCCCTGTAAAGTCACTTGAGGGCCTGTACCTTGAAGATCAATGACCTAAGCTACCCTGCTGATCTCTCACTCTGTTGGACTTTCGATGTTAGAAGGGAGGAAATCACTATGACTGCCCCTGCTTTCCTCTCTCTTGTATCTACCTGTTCTTCAGTCTTGTAGGATTTGACTTCACCCTTGCTTACCACATACACATGTCATCACTTACATTTTCAGTCACCATATTTTGGATTCAGTGTAGTATGGTGAGGAGACAGTGTTCACAGATATTCAGAGTTTAAGTTCAGCTTGAAAAAATGCACCTTTCTAGAATAAAAATGAAAAGATATTTTCTCCTTCCATCTATAAATACTAAACATCACTAGTTCTTAAGAAAGAGTCCTGGGCTCCAACTCTATCCAAAAAGTCTTTTAAATAGTCCTGAAAATAGATTTCACAATTTCATCTTCTCTTTAGTGCGTTTTTTTTTTAATTTAAGCAATCTTCTTCCCCCTCATCCGCATCTCCTTCCAAGGAGGGACAGAGACAGCAGAATTTTTCATCACCTGAAAGGCATTGTTACTACCTTGAGTAAAGGACCAGATTGAAATAAAACTCTGAAATCTGTCTTCATATTTTCTGCATCCCTCTTCCTGGTTAGGTGTTCACATTAAGGAAGGAAACCAATCAGATACGCTTGAGTGAGGCTCTGCCTCTCTCTATAAAACATCTGGTCCTCTTTAGCATCCCTCAGGAGCCCTGATTCAGGGGAGGTGACTCAGTTTCCTTAAATTGATACCATACTTTTTTTTTTAAGTCCCCAG
>JAJHZJ010000009.1:20094672-20187326 GCA_023548195.1 Bettongia penicillata ogilbyi | reverse complement strand
AGATCAAGATACCTGGAGATGGCCCAGCAGTACTCTATAGTGAGAAGAATATGTAAATGAATCAATGAATGAATGAGGATTGAGAAAGAGCTGTCCATCTTTTTGCAAGTAGGTAGGATGAAGTTTACTGTTATGTCAAATTAAGCTATAAGCTCCACTCTTCAAGGAATAAGGTTCAATTTACAAATTGTGACAATGTTTATATTTTTAAAGGTATTCAAATATCTAAAGACAAAGGCTACACTGCCCCTCCCATTTTAGGGGAAGTTCTTGACTTAAAATAAGTCCTATTCAAGCTACCTATAAGTAAGGACAAGTCATCAGATTTCTTGACTGAATTATGATTTTTTTCTTTTCCACAGGAGGGCATTCCACCTCATTTCCACCTTGTTTCTCCTACTACCAATTTAATTCTAGGCCATTTTCAGCCGCCTTTTATTACTTAAATCCTCCCATTGCAAATGAAAAAATCTGAAGTAAAACATTATTTCTAGCTTCCTGCCACGATGACCCAGCTGCAGCAGAGTACTCTTTAAAGAGCCTTCACATTTAGTAAGATAAAGGATCTCAAATTCTTAAAACAATGTCCCCAAAGTAATTGGAATACCTTAGGTGAAAGCACTTCAGACATATTTTTGCCTTAGTAAAAGTCCATTTACAATGAAATCTCTAGAAGTCCTGAGGACGAGGGGTGGGTGGATAGAATGGAATTTAGAAGTGAGATTAGAGTTGTGGGAATGTTCTAAAAAGTTAAAAGACTTGTATAAATGTAGGGTATTTTTTTGTTATTATTTTTCAAAATTACACTTCCATTTGAATGCTAGATTACAGAAAATTAATTCATTAAAATAAGAAAGAAATAGAAAAAAGACATTCCTTGAAGAATAAAATGGAATTAAAAATTTGGTAACATCCTGTTGTTCAGTTATAGAGTTATAACTAGGAGTTCTGGTTTGTGGAGGAAATTCAGTTGTGGGCATGGGTAGGATGTAGGAAGAGGGGAGGAGAGAGACAGTCTATCCCAGTCAGGTACAGGTGTATCAAGCACGGGAGGAGGCTGATGGGTTAGAAAGTAGGAATTACGGAGAGGAGACAGAAAGGGGAAGACCATAGGAGAAGGTAGGCACCAGGATGCCAGGATTTTGGGGGGCAGTCTAGGGCTAGGCAAGGGAGTCGAGGTGGCCAAGCATGTGATACAAAACCAATGAAGGGCCCTAAGATATTGAAGCAGCAGATGGTCTACTCCTTCAGGAAAGGAGGGAGTGTGCCTCTTTCAGAGAAAGACTATCCTGAGGAACCGGGCAGCTAGATAGTGCAGTGGATAAAGCACCAGCGCAAGAGTCAGGAGAACCTCAGTTCAAATCTCACCTCAGACACTTGACACTCACTAACTGTGTGACCTTAAGTGACAAAGCACTTAACCCTAATGGCCTCATCCTGGGTCATCTCCAGTCATCCTGATGAATAGATGGTTCTGGAGGAAAAGTGAGGCTGGTGACCTGCACAGCCCTCCCTCACTCAAAACAAAGTCAAGTGCAAGTCATGTCATCATTTTTCTGATGGCATGGTCTTCTTTGGCAACCAAGGATGAACACACACCCTGAGTAACCTGGGTACAGTACACCTCTGGTTCTGTTTATTATGACTGTTGAACTATATTATGTTTTCCAGAATAAATGAATCTATTCTTTTTTTGGAAGCAATTGGAGTTGTGACTTGCCCAGGGTCATACAGATAGTAAATGTCTGAGGTTAAATTTGAACTCAGGTCCTCCTGACTCCTGCACTGGTGCTCTATCCACTGCACCACCTAGCTGCCTACAGGAGACCAGATAGGGATTTTGGAAATGACTATTTGGCAGCCATTCAAAGGAAAGACTGTCCAACAGAAAGATCAGAAGTTGGGAGTCCAATTCAGAGGCTATTGTCTAAGTGAAAGGTAAAGTCCAATGTAGAGGTTGTGTGAATGAAGAGGGTGGATGTGAAATATAATTTAGGGGAAGAATATATAAAACCTGGTGACTGATTAGATATGAGAGTTGAGGGAGAGCTAAAATTCAAGGATAATTTCAAGGTCATAAATCTGGGTAACTAGCAGGATGTGGTGCTATTAAAAGAAATTGGAATGGTTAGGGGAGGGATGAGTTTAGGGGAAAACACAATGAGTTCTATTTTGGACGTGCGGAGTTGGAGATGCCAATGGGACCTCCAGGCAGAAGTGTTCAGTAGGCAATGGCATGACTGGACTTTGCTACTAATGTCACAATGATAGAAAAGTTGAACCACTTGAGAGGCACTAGCTTTAAGGAAAGAGATAAAAGATAGGGGGATGGAAGGAGGCAAGAAGGGAGCGTTAGGGAGGAAGGAAGCTTTCATCTAGCACTCTGCTAAAACTGGGGATACAAGAGAAAAGCAAGACGACCCCTGACCTCAAGGAGCTGACATTCTATTTGGAGAGAAAATAGAATATTGGATACTCACCCACGTAAAACACTTTTTAACTTAAGGTTTTCTGAAATTGCTTTTAAAAGAAGAGTAGCCTTTTATTCCACCATTAAACATAAGAATTGAAAACAGGAGACGTTCAGCAGCGATGCCAATATGTCACCTTAGGGAGCATCTCCCTCTCTAGAGGGTAGCTTTGCAAGGGGGGAGAGGAGCAGAGAGCAGAAGGCCACTGAGGCCTGGACAGGTAAGTAGATAGAGAAGGAGGGGAAAGTATACAGAAAGAAGATCTGGGTACTGAAGATAAACTGTCACCTTCACAATTTTGCTGTCAGTGCACTCTGTTTTGTTATAATAGAGAATGAAAAAGCTATCCTTTTTCATTTTTTAATTTATTCATTGGCTTGTACCTCTAGAGATTGCCTTTGAATTCAACAATTCAATTCAACATTTATTCAATAGACTTCACTCTCTCGGTTGATCTCTTGGCCATGCCTACACACACACACACACACCAGTAATCACTATCATATGACCATCTTCAAACACAAAGAGAACAGAAAATATCTAAGACAGGAAGGCCTCATTAGTTGGGGCTCTAAAATTTTGGAATCTGCCATCATCGGCACAGGGAACAAGCTACAATTTCCCTTTCCTTAGCAAAACTGTCTCTATTAGATAGTGCATGTTGACCTAGTTGTTCAGAATCATGAACTATTAGAGGTGAAAGAGACCTCAGAAATCATCTAATTCAATCTCTCCATTTCACAAATGAGGAGACTGAGGCCCAGAGAAATGATGTGATTCATTCAAGGTTATATAGTTAAGCTCTCACTTAAGAAATCTCCTGTTATCTATAATTGTTATGCAAAATACAAATCTTTCTTATCAGTTCATGAATGAATCAATAAGTATTTTATAAGCAATTTTACAAAGAAAGGTTAAAAAAAAGCTCACAGCCCAACAAAGGAGACGATATGCAAACAAGATGCAAACCAAGGCAAAGGCAAGATCCATACAGGATAAACTGGAGATACTCTGGAAAAAGGAGATCAGGAAAGCAAGGGATTTTGGCTAAGACTGGAAGCCAGGAGGCGGAGCTGAGGAGAGCGAGAATTCCAAGTCTAGGGGACATCCAGTAAAAGTGCCCAGAGTAGCAGCCAAGGAATGTTATATTTGAGGAACAGCCAGGAGGTTGAAGTCACTGGACCATCGAGTACATGGGAGTAAGTAAGGTACAGGAAGACTGGAATGGTATTTCTAAAACCCTTTGAAAGGTTTCAAAAGCTAAACAGTGGATTTTACATTTGATCCTGGTTGTAACAGGGAACCCCTGGAGTTTACTGAATGGTGGTTAGGTTGGGGGGAGGGATGACAGGGTCAAAACTGTGCTTAAGGAGTATCAATTTTATAGCCAAGATGGACTATGGCAACAGACTAAGCAGCGGGACCAGCGAGTAGATAGCCCCATTACTGAGGATCACTACTTCCACTATTTGGAAATTTGCTTCCTATGTAATAAAATGATATATTTTTAAAGTCCTAATTCAGACTCTGCAGTCATTTAGATAGGCTTCTCTAGTTCAAATTGATTATGTGATGATGCGTGTCTAAGTACAGAGAAGAAAGGAAACCTTTCTATAGCCCTTTGAGATCTAATCTTCCAAACCCCGTGTGGCAGTTACTACTTCCTCAGTTAGAATCTAAGTAGCCAGAAGACCTGGCTTTTCTTGCACAGTTCTGGTATCTGCTGTGCTTACCACTACCTCTCCAAGGACCTATGTTCTCACATAAGGTCTTTTCTCCTTTTGTTCTGAATCCATTTTTCTTGTTCTGAATTTATTTTGGCTGAGTGTCCTTCACTTGGCTGAAACCCTGCTAGAAATAATCAAGTAAATAAATTCATTCTAGGGTAGTAATGATTAAGGGTAGCTTAATAAACTACTCCTTCTAGGAGTGTCTGTCCTTGGACAGATTCTCCAAAACAGAATTGCAGGCCAGCTGAGGAGGTTGCTGCTTCCCCTGGATTCAATTTAATAAACATTTATAAAGTGCCTGCTATGCACGGATACAGTACTAAGTGCTGGCGATAAGAAAAAGAAAAAGCCCCTGCCCTCAAGGAATTTACAGTTGAATGGGGAAGACAATGCACAAAAGAAAGCTGGAAAGGGAGTGGGGAGCACCAAGGGATGTCCAGTGTAGGGTCATCTTGTTCAGATGAAAAGTGGAGACCTCCCTGCTTCTCTTGGTAAGCAGGTCTTTCTAGCACTCCTCCCTTCCAAGTGCTCTGCTTAGGTGGCTGCCCACTCTGTTCCTATATAAGGCTAAGCATGCTCAGAATGGCCTTCAATGGAACCTGGAGCTAAGCCACTCGTTAGATTTCTCAGTCAAGGTGACATGAATCTTTCCCATGGGGGAAGAAACATTAGTAGTGACTCCATCAGATTTGCCATTCCTCCACTACTGTTTCTTCTCTGACACTCAAGACGATTGACCTGGGTCTATCCATTTACTGGATGAATGAATGAAGGGAAGGATGACAGAAACCAGAAAGAGGAATGGAAAAGAGTGCCAGGGGATTTGTCCTGTCTGAAAAGACTCAGTGGGAAGGGCTGACCATCCGAAGCGTCATACTTTCTGAGACCAGGAAGAGATGAATGACATGTAGTTATCCTAATGGAACCAGGAGTGAGAATCGGGGACCTCTCCACAAAAGAAACAAAAGTTGTAAGATCTTGATCACTGCTTAGGTGATCCTTTTGTGTGCCCATCAATCAACCAATCAATAAGTGTTTTATATATATATGTGTGTGTGTGTGTATACATACATACATATATATATATATATATATATATATATATATCTCATAAAGCTCATAAATACAAACATTTACAAAGCCATTTATATTCAAAGTCGTTCAGGAGGAAGAAGTCCACAGACCTGGAAATGTGCTGAATTGCTCTGAGGCCCATTAGCCAAGATAGTGGCCCTTTCATGAGGATGCGGCTGCAGTAAGAAGGAGACAGCACAGACAGACGGACTACAGTGACAACAGAATTTCAAAATCTTGACAAGAGGAGATAGATACCTGGAAAAGTAACAAGAGTCCCTGTATTATCAGGCAACACAGCTGAGGAGCAGTAAGGTCCAGTGCTAGGATGAATAAAAGAGACTTGGGCCCTCACTGGTCCCACAGCACCAATCACGTGACCTGGGTGGGGCCCAAAGGAGGGTGAAGCCAACCAGGAGGGAGGGATGCTGGACTCCCTGGAAACCCAAATTTCTTCCCCATCTGGGATGGGGAAACTCAACCCAAGAGTGGTACTACAACTCCAGGGTGAGGAGATAAGCCCTTGAGAAGCTAGCCTTTGTCAGAAGGGAAAATTTACTTGACTGTCTGTAGGATTGAGTCCTTTCTGTATTCTTTGTTATGCATAGTCAACTTATTTTGTGTTCCGTACTTGGTTAGTTTGGTGTTGGTAAATGAACTGAGGAGACTTAGGTAAGAGCTAGAAATGAGAGAAAATCAGACATTGCCATGGGAAATTTGAATGGGGGCACAAGCCAGGGCACGATGTCGTTATAGATTTGTACCATTCCTTCTGTCTTCTATCGACATCCGAGCAATACATTAAATATTTTACATCCTATTGTTTTCCCCAGCTTCTACCAGAGGCCAATATTGTCACATATTACCTTTCCTTGAGACAAACATCCACATATTGTGATAATCTTGAACTTAACTGAACAAATTTGGAAGTAGAATGCAAGTGGTCTCCTAAATACAGACTTCACTAATATCCATGGTTTCATCTTGCAAGATATTGATTTTAAAATGGGTAAAAAGGAAGACTTTATAAAGAAATGAGAAAAGAGGGAAAATATTTTTTTTTTAAAGGCGGCCATTGTCTGATTCAGGGTAACAGATGTGAAGTCCACCACTGAGAAACAGCACAAAGCCACAATAATGCAGAAAAATGAAAATTTCAGGCCTGATTCATTAGTAAGTTCTGCATCATTTACTTGGGTTTTCTGCAGAATTAGCTTGCAAAAAAAGTGTATAAAGCATCCAAAATGATTAACTGCTACAGTCTTCTGAATCCCTGATGTGTTATCTGAATGATTCCTACCCCACAGAATCTTGAAGGGGGGCCTAGCCAAGCAGGGGCTACAGGACTGAATCCATGCAGGTCTAAGCTTTCGCAGTGTTAGCTTTCATGAAATTATAGCTCTGTATGTGTGTTTGGCTGGAATGATGCCCCCTGAGAATGAGCTCCCATAGTCTTCATTCAGTGAAAGTCAGTGAACACAGTGAGAATCCCTTTATTATAACAAGAATCAAAAGGTTTGGAACCGAAATATCCCTATTCTAAAGGTTGTGAACCTTCTCTAAAAATTTGCAATGCTTAATAGTGTTGAGGGAATTGACTCGATTGCTCTGTGTTTTCTGACTCAACCAAGGCAATTTTATTACTTGCGACCATAAGGGAACAATTAGAGTATGGAGGAACAAGCAGGTCCAAGCTATGTCCTTCAGCCACGTTCTCCAGCCAAGAGGAAGATAACTCACCAACTTATCATCTTACAACTGGATTCAAGGTGGTAAAGAGTTGAAAGACAAATAGGAGCTACTATAATGCTGGAAGGGAGAGCCACAACTCAGGAGACTGATAAAGGTATAGTTAAGGGGATACCGGGATCAAGTTGTGATTGGAACATTTTAGGGAAAAGTACAGCAAGTTGAGGAGGTGTGGTCCATTGTTCCGCCTCAAGATAGCATACTTTCCCATAGGAACACATTTTTCTAGCTTCTTCAGGTTAGTCTGCCCATAGGCCTTTTCAGGAATGTCAAGGTCTCTAGAAACAAAATAAGACAAATGTGGACCCTTATTCCACTGCTCCTCCTATGTCTCCTTTTGCCTTCTCAAAGGATGATGTATATTTTCCTCACCACCTAAGTCACTCTTTTGTAGTAAGCTAGGTGTTTTAGGAAGTGATCAATTAACTCTTTGGTGATGAATGAAATGGTAACCTAGTGTCCTGGGGGGATAAAAATTAATATATCTTCCTAAGTACCTGGCTCAATCTTATGGACCCATTTAACTACCAGGAAGTATAAAGCATAAATATGTGTTTTTAACATGCAAGTTTTCTGAATCCATATGAAAAAGCAACTTCTGTTAGAGGAAAAATAACCAGACTCTATAATAGTACAAGGTAGAGCCAAATGAATGCGTGTCATCAGAATTGGTGGCTTATTCTTAACTCTCCTCCCCAGTCCCAGCCACATGCTGCCTCCATTTCGCAGGGGCCATTCATTCTTTCTCTAAGGTATTTATGGCTCCTCCTAGGGCAGCTAGGTGGCACAGCGGATAGAGCACCAGTGCAGGAATCAGGAGGACCTGAGATCAAATCTCACCTCAGACACTTGACACTCACTAGCTGTGTGACCTTGGGCAAGTCACTTAACCCCAATTGCCTCATCCTGGATCATCTCCAGTCATCCTGATAAATATCTGGTCACTGGATTCAGATGGCTCTGGAGAAGAAGTGAGGCTGGTGAGCTGCACAGCCCTCCCTCACTCAAAACAAAGTCAAATGCAAGTCATGTCATTATTTCTCTGATGGCATGGTCTTCTTTGGCAACAAAGGACAAACCATACACATATGGCTCCTCCTACCGACCCAACTGTGGCCCAGTCTTACCAGGCCCAGGCATGTAGTTAAGCTAGTTAATATCAGTTCTTTGCCCTGAATTGTCTGGCTTGTATATGGATTCTGCTTTACCATACACATAATTAACTGAGCCAGCATAATCATCCTGTATTCCTCATTTTCTGATTCATGTCTTCTAATTCTTTCAGTGTCAACATGCGTTTGCTAAATGCCTAGTGTATTCAATTCCATTCAACCCAATGAGCATTTGAGTGCTTCGTATGTGTGCTGGATATCGGTGCCTCAAGGAGCTTACTTTCTACTGAGGGGATATAATATATACATAAGTAAATAATAACAAGTGCATAAAAAAGTGATTTCAAGGAGAAAGTCCTAATAAAGAAGATGGGTGGGGTGGGGGAAAGGCAGAGGTACAGGAGCAGTAAATTCCTAGTGTAGATGTTAGTTGCACTTTGCTTTGTGTGAGATAGAGATTCTTCAAAGAAAAGATGAAGAAATGACATTCATTTCAATTTTGTAAAGATATAGAAGTGGCATGTTGAATGCCATGCCTTAGGAGAAGCTAGAAGGCCATGGAGAGTACATGCCAGAGAGTAATATAAGACTACAAAGGCAAGGAAGAGACAAGCAGTGGAGAGCCTGCTCTAGGCATAAATCAATTTGGCAGCTTTATGGCAAAAGAATTGATGAGGAGGGAAGCTGGAAGGAGAGAAACCAACTAGAAAGTTATTGTAATACTCCAGATAAGATATAATGAAGACCTGAAGTGGGGGAGAGCCTATAAGAATATGGAAGAGGGAATAAGATATTCTGGTAGCAAGATCAACATGAATTGGCAACTTATAAGATAAGGGGACTGAAAGAGAGAGAAGAGCCAAAGGATGATGGTGCCATTTATTTGGAGCCAGGATGGGTTTGGGAGAAACAGGAAGAATTCTATTAGAAAAAAGCTGAGTTTGATATGTTTACCAAACATTTAGATGGATGTGTCCAATGGTGAATTCATTTTGCAGGGATGGAAGACAAGAGAGAGATTAGGGATGGATATATAATTCTGGGAGTCATCTATATAGAGATGAAAATGGAGCTCATGGAAATTTAAGATATGGAAAGGGAAAAAGAAAAGAGGGAGAAGGAGAGGAGTATCATAAAAAACTAAGAAAGAAAAAAATGTCTTGAAAGATGTGGTAGAGAGCTTCAAAAAATGTAAAGTAACAGATTTAGAGGATGACAGGATCAAGTGAAGATTTCTGAGAATGGCAGAGATCTAAGCAAGTTTATAGACATGCTTGATTTGATAGAAAAAGAAGATTTTCACTTTCATGACATTAGAATATTGTCAGTCAGCCAATAGCATTTCTTAGGAGTCCAAAGTTGGTTAACTGGGTGATATGGTACTCAAGATACAGAGTATACATAGCCCCTGACGATATTCTATAGAAAAAAAGACAGGATATGGGAATTAGGAGACAGTTTAGGGCCAGAAAGTAGGGAAATCATTGAAACTGGGGAAGAATTTCAGGATGAGGTAG
The DNA here is from genome assembly GCA_023548195.1 of Bettongia penicillata ogilbyi. Classification (NCBI taxonomy): domain Eukaryota; kingdom Metazoa; phylum Chordata; class Mammalia; order Diprotodontia; family Potoroidae; genus Bettongia; species Bettongia penicillata. The sequence continues at coordinate 20,177,673 of JAJHZJ010000009.1, read as the reverse complement.
GAGTTGAGGCATGAGTACCGAAAACTGGGAAGTTATAATTTGGCACCCAGGTACGTTTTTATTTTAAAGTCAGACACAAAGCAAAGACTAAGGGCAGAGGGTATTGAGAAGGAAATGTTAAAAAAAAAATGAATAAATCTGTCCATGACAGAAGTTCACAGTTTCTTATAAAATATTCTTTCTTGTTCTCTCAATAATGTTGGAGAAGTTTTGTGGGTTTTTGGTGATTGTTAGGATCATAGTAAAACAAACAAAAAAAAAGAAAAAATAGTGAGGGCTGTGTTTTGGAAGATGAAACGCCACATGGGTACTAATTTGGTTTGAACATTTTATCATTTTATTCAGTTCCCTCAAAAAGCTCATTAAAAGTGGCTTTGTCTCTTTTAGACCAATATTTTAATGAATATCAATGAAAAGGATTTAAATAAAATATTAGCAAAGAGACTACAGCAACATATCAAGAATATTATACACTTCAATCAGATAGGATTTATATGATGAGTAGAAAATGGTTCAATATTAGGAAAACTATGGACAGCTTATATTAACAACAAAAATAATATCACATCATCATGTCAATAGATCTAGAAAAAGCTTTTGATGAAATGTACCACCCATTTCTTTTAAAAACACTAAAATACATTAGAAAAAAATTGAACTTTCATTAATATAGTAAATCTCTCAAACTAATGATGGTGATGATGGCCAGCATTTACATACAACCTTAAGGTAAACAAAGATTTGCAAGTTTCATCTCCTTTTATCCTCACACCAACCCTGAAAAGTAGATGCTATTAATGCTCCCATTTTACAGAGGAGGAGACAGAGACACTGAGAGGTTGACTTGCCTAGAGTCACACAGCTAGTAAGTGTCTGAGATCAAATTTGATTCAGCTCAGGTTTTACTGCCTCCATGTCGAGAGCTCTGTCTACTGTGCCACCTAGCTGGCAAGAACAAGCATTATATATAATGGAGATGCACTAAAGGCTCTTCTAATAAAATCAGAGATAAAGCAAGGATGTCCGACCGGTATCACTACTATTATTTGACGTAGTGCTAAGATGGTAAATATATCAATAAAACAAGAAAAAGAAATTGAAAGAATAATCATAGGCAAATTACAGATTTCATAGCCTATTTTATATAGATTTCACAGCCCCTAAAGAATCAACTGAAATCTCTGAGTCTGAAACAGATTACTCTAGGAGAATATGTTATCGCCTTTCCTATAGCTAGCTAGCTAAATACCTTTTGCATGCTTTGAGGGCTCTATGGGCTCACTGATGTGGGTACTTTTTTTTAAATAAGTTCCATGAGTGCCGATGCTGTATGCAACCATCCTTCTTGTCCACATTCTCTCATAAATCCCCCATAGAGGGTACAGCCAACATGATGAGGGACTCATATAGATGTCTAGATATTCCCTGAGCACTAGTAGAGCATGTGGACTGCCCATCAGTTATCCCTTGCTCACACTATGTGACAGGCTCATTTTTCCCAGTCATAAATTTCTCTGATGATATCCTTTACACAACTTTTATGGCATAATTTTTAATTTATAGTGTGTTGTAGCTTGCTCTTGCCCACTACGTGTTTATAGCAGCTTGGCTTTTGCCTATCAAATTCAGTTCTTTAGAGATTCATGTTCCAGATTTGGAATCCCTCCTTAGACATTTACCAGCCATGTGACCCTGACCAAGTCACTTAACCCTATTTCCCTTAGTTTCTTCATCTGTAAAATGAACTGGAGAAGGAAATGGCAAACCACTGTAATATCTTTGCCAGAAGAACCTTAATGGGATCACAAAGAGTCATACATGACTGAAAATGACTGAGTAACATCAAAATAGCTAACTGGAATTACCAGAAAATTATTGGTGTTAAAAATATAGGTATTTTTGTCAGCATAGTGGGTTCTTTTAATAAAGTTTTTCTGTAGAATTGAATGGAATAGACAACATCTTTGTGGGTAAGCAAAATGTAGACATACCTGTATCCAAAATTCTATGAAAGCCCCTTCTTGTACTGTAATATTATAAATCTTTACCTTTGAAACATCTCCTTTGTCTTTTTATCTTAAATCCCAACTTTTAATTCTTCCTTTTATCTTTTTTGTCCATGAATTTTTCCTGTCATTATTCACTCCACAAACACTTTCTTTACTCTCCTATCACCAGTACCACCCCCTACAGTTGAGTAGTAAGGCAATCCCAAGAAAGACTTTAAGCTTTTTAATTATTGCCCCCATGGTTGCCCAAGACCTCTTTAGTGCTAGACATTAAGAAGATATGACATATCTTTTATTTGTGTTTCAGAATCAACAAGGAAGCAGAAATTAACTACTGAACCCGAATGATCCAGAAGACAGTATTGTTTATGGTACCATTAAAATATCACAATCTTCATAGCTAAAAATCAATTAACATAATAGGATTTTTACTATACAAGTCAATGAAGTATATGAACATGGGTAAATAAGCCCATTTATAAACTTTTCATGTGAAGAACAAGGCACCAGAGCTAATAACTTTTTCTTTAGTAAATAAATACACAAAAATAGTTGACAAACAACGTCTATCTGGCTACCGTTGAGTTCTAATGGATTCCCTTCTGTTCTTGGGGCCCACAAAGAAGTAAATGCTTCTTCTGATTACAACGGAATCTGGTTGGGTAGCTCCAGATGGTTTGGGTAAAGGCAATGAATTGAAATACTGTTTGACCTGAAGCTGAGTGGTAAATGCCAAGCAATATTTTAGCATGTACATATTGACATATTTCCATATGAATAAAGTACATTAACGATCATATTTAATAATACATACATTTATGCATGAATATGTATCTAGACTTGTGCAAATAATGAATTCACAGTGTATAATGCATAGCAATAAATATGCATAAAGAGGATGTATAGAAGGCCTTATCTGGTACAGACTGAGCTAGATGATTGAATGCATTCACAGTTCAGATACCCATTTATTATGTGATCACTGACAAAACCACTTAAGGTTTCTGTGCCTCAGTTTACTCTTCAGTACTAAGGGGGTGTGAGATCAGGGAGAATCACTGTGTTTCTGACCATTACAACTCCAGGAACAAATTCTTGCGGTCTATTCCCAAATTCTTATTGTAATCCAGCTCAGCTCTACATTTTCCTTGTCTTCTTCCCATCTTACTGGGTATCTACCAGGTATCCCTTGGAAATCCTGCTTTCCTCTGCTGCTCCTTCTACCTAAACTGACCTCTCTAAGCCTCAGTTTCTTCTTATGTAGAATAGTAATAATAAACAGTACCCACCTCACAGGGTTGTGGCTCAAATGAGATAATATATGTAGCTCCAATGCACTATATTAATTAATAGCTATCAATATTATTCCCTGTCCTCTGCTCCGCACTTAGATATTTTAAAACTTCCATTCTGGTTATTTGGGCATATCTCATTGCCTCTAGCAGATATAAATTCCTTGAGGGTAGGGAGTATAATTTTTCATTTTCATATTCCTGGTGTCTTGCATAGTCTAGCACAGTAGATATTTAATGTTTGTGGTTGTTCTTAAACACGGCCCAAATATAAATATAAATATTAAATATATATATAAAATATATAAATAAATATAAATAAAATATATAAAAATATACAATATATATAAAAATATATAAAATATATATATATATAATGCTGTTCTAGGGAAACTAAGGAGTATAGATTTACAAGTGTCTCATTTCTTGAAGGTAAACAGAAGTTTTAAATTAGGCAGAATCTTTTCTTTAACTTTTGGTGGACTTTCAAAACCCAGTCTTTTAGGAGGAGGGAGGGCAACCTGGAAAAAATGTACCCTTGGAAATATATTCTTGACTGATTTAAAGGAGAAAAGGATCAGGTCCTACTTACTCATTTCTCACCTTTACATACTGCGGGATTCATTATAAGCATAAATTATTGCATATGCACTACTGTGTATCCTTAAAAAAGATGGCCATAGCTAGCAATTTTTGCCCCTAGTGTGAGTGACGTAAAATGTGTTTTCAGTCCTGTTCCGTGGCCGGGGCAGAGAACAGCTGGAACCAGACCAAACAAGAGCTCATTTAGGGTACTGTAACAGGGAATTGGAAGGAGCATTTCTTCTGCTGGCTTCTTATTTCAATTAATTATTCATGCTAACTAGATGCTAAGTTCAATTTCGATGCTGCTGTATAAGTGTGATCAGCCGCCCTTAAATTTCAACATCCTGAGGCAAACCCCATTCACTTTGCCCTAGTTACGGCTCTTTCAGCACAGCTGCATTCCTAAGGTAATGCTGTAGATAATTCCTATTCTTACCTAAACTTTCCCTAAATTAGTTTTTCTGATAAGGAAGTCTTTACTCTTGAGCAATAAGAATTCTTTTTCATTTCAGCAATTTTTTGATGGAAAATTTCTATGTAGAAATTTTATATGCTTTCCTTTCTTCTTAAATAGGATACTTAACATTTTTCCATTTTGAGGGGCGACTCAGAATCTCCCGTGGAAGTACTCATTGCTAGATCAGCCTAGAAGGTCTTTCTGCCTTTTCGTTTTTTCTGCCTTTCCCCCTCACGATCAGGCTGTTAGCTGTCACTTCTGCTGTCATCCTGCCTACCTTTAACAGCTGTCTCAAACCCCCTTCGAATTTGTTGCTTCTAATATTCTGGGATCTGGGAAACCAAGCTTATTAAGGATCGTATGTTAAACAGGAGTCAACGAGGCCGTGAGTGAGAGCCAAAAGAGGAAAGCTCTCATCTAGGAGATTTGTGACCCCCATTTCTTAGGGTCCCTCTGAGACATTTTGCAATAGTTTGGGGCAAGTTTCCAGAGGATTTAAGGTCCCTCTAATCTCTGGATAAATGATGTATTATTGTATTACAGAACAGTTAGGTGGTACGGTTAGAGCGGGGCTTGGAGGCAGGAAGGCTCATCTTCCTGAGTTCAAATCTGGCCTCTAGCTGTGTGACCCTGAGAAAGTTACTTAACCTTGTCTGCCTCAGTTTCCTCATCAGTAAAATGAGCTGCAAAAGGAAATGGCAAATCTTCGTAATATCTTTGTCAAGAAAACTCCAACTGAGGTCACAAAGTTATCAGACATGACCGCGGCTTGAACAGTACAGTGTGTCACACATGTATACACAGTACATATAAACACACACTTAAATTCACTCATACATGAGTGAATTGGGAAGCATGTTACCTATTCAGGATGGCTCATAGAAAATAATTCCTATTAAACTCCTATTGCCTTAAACGAGTTTTGTTTTTAATGAAGCTACCTTGAGTGCTAACCTGCCCAACTACGGACACTAAATTGGTTAAAGATCTTGAGTTAAGTCAAATCCTTATTTAAATTTCGAGTCTAATAGCCCGAGTCACTATCATGGAATTGTTTGGGGTTAGCATTTATAGGAGAAAAATGCCATCTTTTTTTTTTTCTCCACCCCATCCAAAGGCTGCTGCCTGAAGGAACAAATACTAAAACTTGAACGGCCTCTCAAGATTCTTTCCACCCCCTTCGCTTCTCACCAACTACTGACAATCAGTGTAAAAGTAATCCTAGTTTTTATTTGAAGCTGTCTTGGCTTTAAAAGAACCTTCCAAAAAATGATTGATGCGATGAATTAAACCCATAGGTAACCCCTGAAATCTGCTTTGAATAGCAACAGATTCCTAACAATATCTTGAATGCTGGCAGCGACGAAATCTAATCTCTGAACTCCTAAAGGTCAAGATTTACTGTCTGGTAACATGGCTCAAGTGTAAATGCTCAGTAATGCTGCACTAGGTGATTGCCTTGCTCTCTAGACAATGTCAATTTTGTCCAAGTAGCTGCAGATGTGTCTAGCATTAAGTCAGAATGGTGTCAAGGGCCCTTCTTGAACACTGGCGCCTTCTCAGGGAAACTGGTCCTAAAGCCCTAGTCTATTACAGTCCATGCCCCAAAGACAGACATTTAAGGCTTAAAGGAGGTTGGAGAATAAAGCTGCATTAGATTTTTTAATGTTTCTGAGGCAGGAGACCCAAGAGAAGAAATTCTCTGATGATCCAAATGTCCTTCCTCCTCCCCCACCCTCCCTCTCCTACCCCCTTGATTTTTCTGATTAAGGTGCTGCCACATCATCTATGAAATTCTACCCTAGAGCTACTATCTTGATAAACCATTCATCAGCGCTCTGACCCATTCAAGCTATGGAAAAGCTATAATAGACTAATGAACTCATTAAATTAAGAAGTGTATATGTTACAGGAAGTAATGTGCCCAGGGAGAATAAGGGGGGTGGGCTGCTGGTGAGGGTCAGGCTGAGACAGAAACCAAGCCAACCTCTGAGTCTCAGGCATAAAGAAATGTGCATATCAATCAGCACCTATTCTCCCTTCTTTGCAAGGAAACCCCACTTTTAGGTGAATCTTTTTCTTACATCAGGGAACAATGAAAGTTGACTTGAAAAATACAGAAATTAGAAGACCAACAAAGTATCCTAACAAACAGATAGGTCATTTGATCATAGATTCTGAATTGGAAGAGCCCATAGAGATCATCTAATTCCACTCCCTCTGTTCTCTACAGATGAAGAAACTGAGGCACAGAGAAGTTCAAGACTCGACTAAGTTAATACAGGTATAGAAAATGTACAAATAGGATTGGAACTCACTACTTCTGACTTTAAATCCAGCCCTCTTTCTACCGTGCCACAAAACCTTAAAACTGAGAGAGTTGACTTTAGAAGAAAACTTTACAGTAGCATTTGGAACAAACTCAAACACCATCCCTCTCCACTCTATCCCTCTCGGTTCTGCTCCAGACTCCAGAAATCTACTCTTCATTCCTTTTACTTTCTCTGTATGCACCCACTACCTTGTAACAAACTTATAATTTGGGGTGATTGCTGTCATTTCATAATTCTTCTGTCCCTCTTGGGTCTGGTTCTCAAACAATTCAGTAGCGAAAATCAAATGAGGTTTTCTCTTTTCAATGGAAGGGTCCTAATGGCTCTACTATACAACAAAATAGAAGATGAAAATCTCCAAAATCAGAGGAAATCTGGGGATTGGGAGTGAGGGGGTGGAGGTGTTAGCTTAAAGACAATCAGCTCCTTCTATTACATTTCATCATTAAGAATGAGACCCAGAGACCTTGAATTGCCCAAGTTATCTCTTAACATTTCCTGGTTTTCTGATAAACAACAAAGGAAACTGGAAACACTGATCTATGTTTTCTACAACAGTGGGCAACATCAGAAACTTAATGATGTGAAATAAAGGGAAACTCTTATTTTTTCCCCCTTATTTGGAAAAGCTGTATTAATTAGAAACAAGTTACTATGGTTTTGGCTTTCACTTCTTACCTTATTGTCTGGTTTTTTTTTTTTAATGACAGAAATGTGCTACAACATCAAATATAAGCTTTGTATTGTGGTTTTCTGCACCAAATGCAAATTTTGGGGTGGGAGAAGTAATACTTTAATAATTACTACTACCCATTAACACCTTAACTCAGTTTATCAGATTATTCAGTTCTTTTAGCAAGGGTCTCAGGGATGAGGAAACACAATAGGAAAATTTCGAAAGAGGAAAAGGACCAGAGAATCTCTGTCAATATCAGTCAATCAAATAAGCGTTTATTTAGCATGCAATATCTGCTGGGCATTATGCAAAGTTCTGGAAATACACAGAATAGGTGAAAAAATTCCCCGTCTTTCAGGAGTTAAATAGGAAGCAAATATTTTTAAGTATGTACAAGATTCATAAGGTGCAGATACAAGGAAACATCATAGGCTAAAACATTATTAGCAACTGGAAAGGCTTGCTGTAGGAGGCAGCATTTGAGTTGAGTCTTGAAGGAAGTCAGGGATTCCAGTAAGTTGCCCTACACAGTCATGCAGCAGCAATGAGATTACTATAATTAGGGTTGGAGTAATGGTGGAATGGATCGCATCAGAGAAAACTAAGGCGAGGCATCAAAGTCTACTGCATGGACAAGTGACAAGATTCTCAACGTGGGAGCCTAATTAGGAGTCTGTTATCTCATTCTTTTTACTTATAGCCCCAGCACTTAACACCTAGAACACTGTTATTGGTCAGCCGTTCAGTTGTATCCAACTTTTTGTGACTCCATGGACCACACTCTCCACGGGTTTTCTTGGCAAAGATACTAGAGCAGTTTGCCTTTTCTTTCTCTATTGGATTAAGGCAAACAGAAGTCAAATGACTTGCCCAGGGTCACACAACGATTAAGTATCTGAATTTGAACTCAGGATTCTCTGATTCCAAGCCCAGTGCCACTGATGCACCTATCTGCCCCACCTAGAAAACAGTACACACTTCAAAAAATGCTTTTGGGTGGACTGATCGATAACTGTTGTTCATTTCAAGAAATATTTATTAGGTATCTATTCAAGAAGCTATTCTAGAAAAGCCATACAAAGTCAAAATCCAAAGGTGCTTACATTCTGCTGGAGAGGAGGATGGTGTAAGGAAGGTCAATTTTTGTCATTCTTTCTTGGAGTTTAGTGTCCCAGGCTCCATGGCCATAACACTCTTTAGTTTCCAGGTGCTAAATAATAATTATCATGATCCTGGTTCCAAATGGTTTCCAATCTTGTGCAGTGAGATGTAGGGCTGACATAATGTTATTTTTACTACACTTGTGCTGAATAACGATATTGCTGAAGTTAACCGCCGACACTATTGCTGGCAATATGCCTTCTTTATCTGTGGCCCTATAAAGCAATATATAAATATAAATAATAAAGCAAGCAAAAATTTAAAAAAGCATAAAGTGGAATAATTTATTATTAAATTTTTAAAATTACAGTCAGACTGAGCTGCTTCTTATTCTTTATACACATCATTGTGTGAATGAGGGACCATAGGAGAATATGACAGTGTGATGCTGTGCATGTTTTGATTGACCCCCATCAAGACTTAGGGGGAATCTGTGTTTGCCTCACTTAGCTCCCATTGAGGCTTAGGGGATCCTATAAGGGTTTTAGGTCCTACTATATTCTTTCTGGCCCCTGAAAGAAGGGTGATTAGAGAATGCTGTAGGAGTTGGTGCTCCCATTGTCAGCAACCCCTTTGAGAAGTATAGGCTAGAATAAAGTCAGATTATTATTCCCTCTGAAGCTGTCTCCCTGTCCTTCCTGTCTGACCAGATCAAGAATGAATCAAGGCTGGAGTCCAAAACCTCCTGTGCCTCCCATGCATTATTTGTGAAACAGATGGAAATACAACTTACACACATATAAGTACAAGTAAAATAATTCAAAGGAGAAGATCCTAGGAATTGAGGGTGGTGGATGTCAGGAAAAGTTTGAGAAGAAGTGATACTAGAGATGAGCACTGAAAAAAGCCAATGACTAACGGACAGACTTGAGGAGGACTACACTCCAGGAATGGAGAATGAGTTGTCCAAAGGCAGGAGATGATGTTGTTGTTATCTTTGTCCTTTGTTTTCAGAGAAGACCATGCCATCAGAGAAATGATGACATGACTTGTACTTGACTTTGTTTTGAGTGAGGGAGGGCTGTGCATGTCCCCAGCCTCACTTCTCCTCTAGAGCCATCTGAATCTAGTGACCAGATATTCATCAGGATGAGTGGAGATGACCCAGGATGCACTGGGAGACCTTGGCCTAAAAGGCCAAGGTCAAGAGATAGTGTTACCGGTTTGGTGAATAGCTGTAAATCTGGTTTGGTTGGACTGTGTGAGAAGCAAGATGAATGAAGTTTCAGCAGCTTGGTTAGCAGAAAATTATGGAAAGCTTTAAATACCTTAATGAGGAATTTATATTTCCTCCTAGAGACAAAAGAAAACCACTGGAGACAAGTGTCTTGAACCAGACAGGAGCCAAGTCAATGAAAAGAAAAGAATTCAAGAGATAGAACTGATGAAACTTTGCAACTGATTAAAGGGGAAAATGGGAGTGGTGAGGGAGAGAGGTGTTGAGGTTGCAAACCTAGCTGACTTTGAAGATAGTGGTGTCCTCAAGAGAAACAGGGTGATCTGAGAAAGAGATGGGTTTAGGGGAGGATGTAATAGTTTGGTTTTGGACGCTTTGAATCTGAGATTCCTTAAGACATCCAAGTGTCCAGTAGGCCGTTGAGAATGTCAGAATAATCAAGAATGAAATAAGAAGTAAATATATAGGCTTGCAAGTCACCTACACAGAGAAACCTGAATCAGAGGAACAGATGAGATACCCAAGGAAGGAATATAGGGAAAGAGGAGAGGGCCCAGGAGAGACCTGGGGTGGCAACCACATTGAATGGGGGTGTGTGTAATGATTCATAAAGGAAATGAAGAAGGAGGGTCATAGAGGCAGAAGGGGAAACAAACCAAGTGCTGAAAACAACAAAGGAGTTTGACAAAGTCAGAAGCTGCAGCGCAGTCAAGCTGGATGAGGACCACGATGAGGCCTTTGTACTAAGTGACTGAGGGAGCACGGCCAACTTTGGAGGGAGCAGTTTCAGTCAAATGGTGGGGTCAGAAGCTATTACAAGGGATTGAGGAGGGAGGAGAAGGTAGGAAAATATGTGCACTGAGTATAGATGACTCTTTTTAGGTGTTTTACTGTAAAAAAGAAACAATACCGGATAATAGCTTAAGGGGATGTCAGGGTTGAGTGAAACTTCTTTTTTGTTTTGTTTTGAACGTAGGGGTTATGTTTATAGGTGGCTGGGAAAGAACCAGTATATAAAGTGACATTAAAGGTGAGATGAAGAGGGACATGATTGGGAGAGGCAGGCCCTAGGGATGGAAAGAAGTGAAGGGGCTAGCCTTGGCAAGGAAAAGGTTCCAAAACTTCAAACAGCCATTATGTACAATGAGATATCCAATCAGGAAAAAATAAAAGAATTTCCATGGAACAGTAAAGTCTGAATTAAGAGTAAATAGTATACACTTGTAATAGATCAAGTCAGCATGATCATGTGATTTTTATCTACCATTGCTCATCAGCAAAACGGTGGCAGCAGAAAAGGTTGATGTTGGAAGCAACCTAGGGATGAGGTTTGGGAAGGTATGACTGGCAAGAGGAAAAGGGAGCAAGAGACTCAAGATTGATCCAATTAGCCAGCAGGTTGTGTCAGGGGCTTTTGGTGGTAGACACCACCAAAAGACTGGAGTTTGCGGGCAATCTCTCCTGAAAAAACTCAAAAAAACCCCAGTAGAAGTAGTATTTGAACCATGAAGTAGCTAGGATACATTGCAAAATGCCAATTATTGGGAAAGTTGGAAATGAAACAGGCAAAACAATTATTGGCAGCTGAGGCACTGAGATCAGAAATGGATCAGCAGCAGGACTGTATATCAAGCCTGTAGATTGGCATTCAGTGATTCAATTGCCAAAGTTAGAAAGCATACAGGGCAAATAGCCAGGCTGGTTGCTATAAGTACCTTAAGAAACTGAAGAATGAAGACAGCCAAAAGGAGGAAAGAATGCAGACAGTTAGAGGAAAAGATGGAGAAACTTCACATCCTTCTCAACTTTGTTTGTGATAAAATTTGTTATTCCATGCCCTTTGGTAGCCAGAAGGATTGTGTGACAAGGGAGGGAGGAAGTGGGGGGGGGGGTAAGGGAGCGACAGAGACACAGAAAAAAAGAGAGAGAAAGAAAGAGAGATTAAAGAGATAAGGGTCTGCTTGTTCCCCCAAAATGCAATTCATTCAGATGATTTCAAATCCCATGCTAACAATGCTTAGTTGAGGGCCCCGAAATACATAATTTCCATTTCTATCATTATAGGAAAGAGTGCTGGGATTGGGAGTCAAAGATCCTGGGTCCAGATTCCCACTGTCACTTACTAGCTGAATTCCATTGGGTTGGTTACTTAACTCTCTGGGTCTCCGTTTTCTCATTTGTAAAATGAAGGGGTTGGACCACCTGATTTTCAAGAACCCTCCCAGGTCTACCTTGATGATATATTCTATCTTAATGCATGCCAACTAATTTCAGTTACTCTGCAGAATGAGTCAGAACCTGGGGTTCACATCATTCATTTCAGACCCAAAAAAGATGTTTTAGAGTAAATAATTCAATGACAAACACTTTAACGTAAGGAAATCAATCTCTGGTAATAAAAAGGAACAACTGATAATAAGAGTAGTAGGCCATGTAGGCAGCATGCTACAGTGGGAATGGAAAAGAGGTCCTGGGTTCCAATCCTACTCTGTCGCACTATCTTTGTGAATCTGGGCAAATCACTTAATGTCTTCAGACCTCAGTCTCCTTATCTGTAAAATAAGGGGATGAGACTAAATAGCCTCCAAGGTCTTTCATAGTTCTAAATTTTTGATCCAATGACCTATTGTAGATATGAGAACCAAACACATTAATTTCCTAAAAACTTCAATATTTAAAAGTATACATGTTCTTGAATAATAACAAATGAAAGTAATAAATACGATAAATGAAATTAGCAATTTTCTGTTTGATGAATCTCTCAAAATGTTTTTTTCTCAAAGAAATAAGAAATATATTATCACATAAATCAAGGGAAAGGCAGATATTTTAAGCCAAGTTTAGTAAGCTTTTTCCATAATACAACCATGTTGTACTATGGACCACAACTCTACCAAGTTGTAATAAGGTACAAATTGGGTAGAATTTGAGAACAAAACAAATTATCTATGTTCAAGAACAAAAAAGAAACTGTACAAGTTTCAGGACAATCAGCTTTGTTAATGGTTTTTAATTTTTAGTGGTTAAGCTTTATTCAGCAAAAAAAGATCTACACTAGTATACGATAGCAGGAATGATGTACATTAGAGCACAACTGTAATGAGAATATGAGAGCTGGCGTTTGATGCTGTAAGCACTTCACAAATAATATCTTATTTTATCGTCAGAACTGCTTTAGGAGGGAGGTGCTATTATGATCTCCATTTTATAGAGGAAGAAACTGAGGAAGACCAGGATTAAGTGACTTGCCCAGGGTCATATAACAGTTTGAAAGTGTCTGAGGCTGGATTTGTTTCCCAATTTAGGCACAGCGCTATCCATGACACCATCTAGCTGACCAATAGGGGTAAGTAGAACTATGAAGAATTTCCTGGAGGCATCCTGAGGTCTAACAATCTGAAGACAATGATACCTCAAGTGGGAAATATTTGGTCTCATCAGAGAGATGTGTGATCAGAAAAGGAGGTGGGTTGGCCATAGAATGGGGACAGATAACAGATGTAGAGCCCTTTGGTTCCATCACTACCCACAAGATGTCTGTCTAGAGGCAGGTCACCAGCATGTTGAGTGGACTCCCCAGTGAAGGATGTAGAGGAGAACATGGCCCCAGGTTAATAGAGAAATTTGTGATTTGCCTAGAGTACCCACCACTGATGCTCACAGACTCATCAAAGTGTTGAAATAAGCATTCTAGAGCTAAGTTTCCTTCAGAATAGAGGAAGGAGTGCTAGGCCAGCAGATGGGGAAGTATCCTGATTAGTGCAAATAATGAGTCTGAGGAAGCAGTAGCATTACTCTAATTCACACTATTCAAAGTTATAATTATATGTAAAATATGGCAATTATTACTAGCCCAATGGAAATATGCAGTGGGAATCCAACTAACATGATTACTTCACAGGAGATCCATTATTCGCACTAATCAGGACCTAGCTGTACTAATTCTGGACAAAAGAAAGAAGAGAAAGGGAGGTTAAAATTAGGCAGAGCAGAACTAAGATTCACAGCTTTTGGAGTCAATTCATTTGTCTGGGAGTGGGTGAAGTGATAAAGAGGAAAAAGAAGACCCCAAAATACGTGAAGACCATGCCAGCCTCCCCCCCCCCCCACTGATACCAAACATGACATATGGAATAGATTTTCAAGTCATTAGGCAATATAAGCATGGGCCCTTTGAGATGGGTGTGGTGAGAATGGGAGCCCAGGTTGGGGGTGGTGCCCTGGAGCCAGGGGAGGGACTCAGGGGAAGGGAATATTGAAAGCAGTCATATTGAGTAGGATGGGGCCAAAGTACCAGTAAATATAGAGGACTGCTAAGTATCAATACTTGGAACAAAGTCTGTTCACCCCATTACTCTGAAGTGAGGGGAGCTGGAGAGGAGGACTTACCTACGCTCAGACAGAGAATGAAAAGTATTGAGAAAGATCTGCTAGAGCAGAGAAGCCTCCAGGTCCTGGATAAAGGTCAGGAGAAAATGGTATAGACTCATCCATTTCTAGCAGCAATCAAGACCAGGTCTTCAGCTATATCAGCCAATTGCCCTAGAGGAGGAGCAGATGAACAGATGTAGGATGGGAGGGATCAGATCATGACCTGCCTTCTCCAGCTCCTCCACACCATCCCTAAGTCATCCTAAAGACGCTGTGTCAAGAGCAGTACAGTAGAACAAGTATGATTTTAGGGGTTCCTCTGTCCAAATGAAAATTTCCCCATTTGCTTGTTGGTGACTACAAGTCCTTCAGGGATGCCTTAATTCTTCAAAGGATACACAATCTCCTCAATGTATATATTCCACCTAGTGGTACAGATTGCAACCCATCTAACGTCTTCTCATCCTTTTGGATCTTTGTCTATGTGTTACCATAAATCCTCCCCAGACAATCCATCTAGCACACACATATATAAATATGTCTATGTATGTATATATACATATATGCATATGTATACTATCCCTCACTTTCACTGCATAACCATTCTATCTCTTTTTCTGATCATACATAAATCAACAAAGATTTAGTAGGTGTTTATCAAGTGTCAGGTATGTTCTAAGCTCTTAAACTACAAAAGCAAAATAAAATGGTCCCTGCCCTAAGGGAGCTTACATACTATTGGGGGAGATAGCCTGTGCATAACCAAGTATATTCAAAATAAATACAAGTAAATTTTGCTGGGAGCAGAGAACTAAGAATTGGAGGATAAGAAAAGATTTCATTTAGGAGGTGTCACTTAAGCAGACTTTTTAAAGAAATGAGATAGAGGTAGATGAGAGGCTGGCATACATTCCAGGCAAGAGAGAGAGCCAATGAAATGATACGGAGACAGGGGATGTAGCATCCTATGTGAAGGAAAATATATAAGGTTGTAAAGATGGTAGTAGTATGAGAATGGGAGGGGAGAATAAATATATAGTACCTTCTATGTTCCAGGCACTGTGCTAAGCACTTTTTACAAATATCACCTAATTTGATCCCCACAGCAATCTTGCAAGGTAGGTACCATTTTATAATGAGGAAACTGAAGCAAGCCAAGGTCAAGTGAACTTCCCAGGATCATAGAGTAAATAAGTGTCTGATACTGGATTTAAACTCAGAATTTCCTGACTCTAGGCCCAGCATTTTACCTACTGTCCTACTGACTACCTCCCTAGGTAGTCCAGGGCCAGGTTGTAAAAGATGCTAAAAAAAAATTAGAGAAGCTAATAGTTGATCCTAGAGGCAACAAGGGTCCATTGGAGTGACATGGTAAGACTTGCATTTTAGGAAAATCATTTCAATTGCAGCAACCAACAATCGATCAATAAACATTTATCATATGTTCATAACCTCTAGGTTAATGTCTGCCTTAATAGAAGTTAGCTGTATTCCCATATTTAGAAATTTCAACTTCACTTAACAATGTAATTGAAAAGGAGAGGCATATTTTAATAGGCAAATACCATCATATTTTATTATGAAAATAATTTTAACATTGTGGGATCCCCTAAAAAAGTCTTGAGAGGCTGAGATGTAGGTCTTTAGACCACACTTGGAGATTTGCTATTCTATATGGTAGGCATTTTTCATCCACTTGGTTGTTCCAGGTCAGTTGTCAGGTTGACTCTTTCGAATAATCAAAGGCTTCACTGAGGAATTGCTGTTTCATGTATTCAGCACCATATCATCCATAAGAATAAATATCTGAAGGACTGAATTGTCGATAGGGAATCTCTTCCATCTGAACTCTGAACACTCTGTCCTCCATAACAGAAGGAACACTTTTGGCAAGTGTCTGTCTCCCGGTTTTATGCTTCATTTTATTTTATCAGTCAAAGGATCACCGAACAAAGTTCTCAAGGAATTATAGTAGAGAAATGTTGTTAGAAGAGAAACTTTAATAACATCTTTTGCTCTAACAAGTCACATGCTTATACTGACACTTTTAAAATTACCCCCCCACACACACACAGCAGGATATTCTGTTCTCCACATTTCTTAGCCGATTGTGTGAAACTGAAGGAGTGTTCTATAAAAATCTTTGAAAAAGCCTCCCAATTCTTTTCTCTTATTTTCATCAGTTTCACTGAACTCATAGATCATTGTTATAATAGGTCATTTTATAAGCTACATAGATTATAGCTTTATGATCAGGGATCATTTTATAAACCACAGCCAGTGACTGGTAAAAAAAAAAAAAAAAACAAAACTTTTGGATAATTCTAATTGTTAGGGAGTTTTTCCTAACATCAAGCCTAAATTTGCCTCTTTGTAACTTCTACCCATTGTTCCCAGCTTTGCCTATGAGAGCCAACAAGAACAAATCTAAAACCTCTCCCACTGATGGTCTTTAAAATATTTGAAGAAAGCTCTGATGGCATCTCCCCTACCTCAACCTCCCTTCTATTCTGTATTTTCTCTTTATTTTTCACTTACACTATTTCATTTTTTCCAATTACGTGTAAAAATAATTTTTTAGCATTCATTATTTATAACATTTTGATTTCCAAATTATTCTCTCTCCCCCCCAGGTGACAAGTAATCCAAGATAAGGAATAGAGGTACAATCATGCTAAATATATTTCCACATTAGTCATGTTGTGAAAGAAAAATCAGAACAAAAGGGAAAAACCAAAAGAAAGAAAAAAGAAAAAGTAAAAAAATAGTATGCTTCAATTTGCATTCAGACTTCACAGTTCTTTCTCTGGACATTGGTGCTATTTTCCATCATGAGTCTTTTGGAATTGTAGATCACGGTATTGCTGAAAAACTGATTATCACACAATGTTGCTGTTACTGGGTACAATGTTCTTCTGGTTCTGCTCACTTCACTTTGCATCAGTTCATGTAAGTCTTTCCAGGTTTTTCTGAAACCTGCCTGCTCATCATTTCTTGTAGCATGATAGTATTCCAATACATTCATACAGTACAACTTGTTCAATCACTCCCCAGTTGATAGGCACTGGATCTTCTCTTTAAGAAGTTAATCATATTTTAAGGTAAATAAGAAGGTGACATTGTAAAGATATGCTGGGAGGAAATGGGAAGTTGTCCATCTTGCCTTTCATGTATTTCGACAGAGGCAGATATGGCATCAGATTTCTGGGTGACAGAGTCAGACCAGATGACTGACTTGCTGGCTGACAGTAGGGACCCCCAAAGGCCTTGACAGGCTTGAGTACTGGGTTGAATCTAATAAGATGAAATTAAAAAGAAAGTAAAGGAGGTCTAATTTATGCTAAAAAAAGATTAACTTCACAAGTATAAGGCAGGGATCTGTGATTAGAAAGCAGTTTATCTGAAAAAGATTGGGGGAAAGGGGAGGAGCTTTACCTGTTTAGTAAACTGTAAGTTCAGTACCAGTCAGCATTGTGATGGGACAGTCAAATGAGCTAATGCAATGTAGGGGTGCATGAAAAGAGCCATAACTTCCAGGAATAGGTAGGTGAGAGTTCCATTGTTTGCAGCTAGGTACTGAAGTAGATAGAGCACAGAAAGACATCCTCCTAAGTTTAAATCTGACTTTAGACATTTACTAGCTGTGTGACCCTTAATGAGAGTTAAAGATCTTCCCCCCCCCATTAATAGGCATCAGATGGAGTCCATTAAGGGAAGCTTGATTAGGGGAGGCTTGTTTTGTAGGAAGACCCACACCTTTTGTTAATTTCTAATGAGGCAGTGGGTCAGGAGGGTCATGATGCCTTCTGGGTCTGAAAAGTGTATATATACTCCAAAGTGAGATTTTGCTGGGGGTGGGGGCAGGTCACTCTTTGGAAGAAAGTTTGTGTGCCAGATGAAACCCTGGGTAGCCATTAAGGAGACTCCCTGGGTTTGATAACCCAAATGTTGGTGCTTCACTTTCTGGTAACTATGTATGTATGTAATAGTCAGACAGTGGAGCTGTCGGTTGGTCTGCAATGTACGTATTGCTTGTGGTCAGTCAAAAGTCCTGTCTGTTGTTCTTTATTTCTCTGCTTGTGTTTTCTCTGTGAGTACATGTGATTAAAGAAGATTGCTGGCTTTCCTTTTAGAAAAGCAGGTCAAAGAACCTGTGCTAGCAGGCCAACCTAGATGTGTCAGGGTGCTTGCTGCTACACTGGGGCAAGTCACTTAGCCCTGTTTGCCTCGGTTTCCTCATCTATGAAATGAGCTAGAGGAAAAAATAGCAAGATTTTCTCTGCCAAGAAAACCCCAAATGGGGTCATGAAGAGGCAGACACAACTGAAAAGCAAATGAACAAGTCCCATTGTAATCTGCTCTGATCAGGCTACATAGGAAGAGTTGTGTTCAGTGGTGTTCAGCTCCAGGTGTCACATAAGAATCCTGATGAGCAGGGGAGTGTCCAGAGGAAGAAAACCAGTATCATGAGTTGAGGAACATGTCCTGTCATCTGAGGAACAGATGAAGGAACTATGGATTTTTAGCCCAGGGAAAATAAAATGCCAGGTAGGACATGATAGCAACATCCAAGCATCTGAAGGGTTGCTGTGGGTGAAGAGGAATCAGACATGTTTTATTTGTCCTGAAGACAGAACCAGAGATAATGATGGATGTTAGTAAGAAGTAAATTTAGGCCAGGTAGAAGGAAAAACTTCCTAACGATTAGAGCTTTCCAAAAAATGAAACAGGAAGCCTCAGGAGGATATGGGTTGTCTTTCATCGAAGTTCTTAGACACTGGACAATCATTTTTCAAGTGTTTATAGTGATGATTCCCTTTCCATTCTGGGTTGGACTCAATGTCCACATAGTCCTTTCTAAGTCTGAAGTTCTGTGAATTTAGAAGAGAACAAGAGAGGAAATCTTTGATGTTTTTCTACAGTTCTTTGCCTGAAGTGTTGTATTAATGCGTCTTTGCACCTTATTTCAATCATTACCTAGTATACACACAACTTAAATTGCAAACCATTAGAGACAGAATCCTGTTGTTTTCTGTTTCTGAGGCACCCAGAAGTAATGATGGGAGCTCGATTTCATTAAAACAAATCTCCTATCTGCCTTCCATTGAGCTTATTATGAAGATGCCTGCTTTATGTTAGGCACCAAAAAGTGACATATGGTTGCCTAAATTTCTAGGGAATTTTGAGGACTTTGTTGAGAGCCAATTAAATCCACCTGTTCTATCTCCCCTGTAGGAACTAGGACAGGCAAAAAGGGTTAATGTGCTTTTCTAAAGCAGTGCTACCCACTAGCACTTATCAAATGTTAACCTTCATCGTATCCTTGCCTCAACTTATAGATGTTAACTAAGTAATAAAAGGTTTACACTGAAAAATCAGGATTCCATTTTTGACAAGTGGAGGCATATGGAGTGTTGTGGGAAAGAAATTCAGATACCCTGAAGCTTGGAGCTGTAGCTTTTCCTCTAATTTATACTGGTGTTACTCAGAGATTTTTCCAAGCACACCTATATCTCAGGACAAAGAGGTGGGCCCTCAGGTGCCTTTCTGTCTTGCTGTTGCTATAACACTGTTACCTAGTCATTATTTTGGAGTTCTCTCTGTGCCAGGACTCTGTAATACTTATGCCCTTCTGGATTCACCACCCTCATCCTCTTAGGTTCTTAGAATCATTTTTCCTGAGGAAGGAAGTTGAGTTGCATTATGGTCAAATGGGTCTCCCTTTATAGTCCACATATTTAAAAGTACAGTTTGCATGTCGTGAATATCTGTAATCATAGGTATCTGTTTTCACAAAAAAAATTACTCAAACACTTCTTGTGATGGGGAGATTTTGTGTTATGCCTGTTCCTAGGGAAGAACCTCTTGGGATTTTTGGAATGATCCTATGGTCTGAAGACAACTTAAGATTACTGAGTCAGAGATATAACTAGGAATTTTGTGCCTGGGACAAGAGGGCTGGGGACGCAGTCTGAATATGGCCACTTTAGAGAAGGTGGTATATGCTGAGATGGCGCTGTTGGCAGTCTCTATTTCAGCACCAGGTTTTGCTGTTATTCTGCCTCCTAGTTGTGTTACGGTTGGAAAGCCAGTAAGTCTCTAGGTGGCACAGTGGACAGAGTGCCAGGCCTAGAGTCAGAAAGATGTGAGTTCAAATCCAGTCTCAGACACTTGTGGGGTATCCTGAACAAATCATTTATTCTTGGCTTGTTTCAGTTCCCTCATTTGAAAAATGGGGATGATAATGATAGCATCTACCTCCCAGGGTTTTTGTGAGGATAAAATGAGCTAATTGTTGTAAACCACTTAGCACAATGCATGGCACCTATAGCTATGTAAGTGCTAAGAATTATTATTTTTCTCCTAAATCTCTATATTGGTAGAAGAAATACATAATCCTGAGGCCTATACACTAAGGAAATCACAGGTTTTTTTGTATATTCAGGTTAATCACAACTATCCTTCTTGGCTGACCTAATTGAGTTAATGCCTTTTGTTTCTTCAGAGACAGCTAAATGATATAGTGGATAGAACATTGGACTCAGGTAAGGAAGATCTGAGTTTGAAAGCTGTGTCTGGAGAATTATTAGCTGTGTGATTCTAGGCAAGTCACTTAACCTCTCTCATCCTCAGTTTCCTCATCTGTAAAATGGATGGCACAATTCAAATGATTATTACAGTGAGCATCAAATAATACATATGAAGTATTTCATAAATCTAAAAATGGCTATGTGAACATGATGATGATGATGTCTGCTGCACACATACCACCAGAGATATTAGGAATGCAGTAAAAAAGAAACTTTTCTTTAGCTCGGATTACTTCAAAGATTTCCATTTCCCTCTTTGGCCATCACAGCCAATCACATTCTTGTGGAAACCCTTTTTTTTTGTTTTGTTTTGTTTTATTCCCCTACGTTTACCTCTCTCAATGTAAAGCTGTAAAAGCCAAATGAATGTTATTGTGTTCCTCCAAGAGCTCAGATACAAGGTAGCAGTCAACAAAACAGGAAGGAAACACTTGAAAATTGAACATTTAAAATGAAGAGTTGGAAGGTTGCCAAAGAGGAAAGGGTCTGAGAGCAGCTTTATATAAATATCAGATTCCAAGATGCAACATTTTCTTGGTTATTGTTCCAGAAAAACAATCATGAAAAAGCATCTATTAAGCACTTACTATGTGCCAGACACTCTGAAGCACTAGGGATACAAACATAAAGTAGAAACAGTCTCCACACTCCGAGTGTATTTTCTAATAAGAAGAGAAAACACACATGGGAGAGTGGTGGCCAGGGAGTCTTGTCTGGGGATGGTAAATGGATAAATTGCTTTTCCCAGAGCAATGATAATATTCTTTTATTTACCTTCCAGAATGAAGGATAAAGCACAACCTGTGAGTAGTTAAGCCTGAATGGGGACCCAGCTGGCCAGTTCCATTTGGTTAACTCAGGTCCTCCCCTCCGCTCCCCTCCGCTCCCCTCCGCTCCCCTCCGCTCCCCTCCGCTCCCCTCCGCTCCCCTCCGCTCCCCTGCCTTTACTTGAGAGAGTTCTGCCCAAAGAAGGTAAATCTTGATGACTGAACCCTATCTAGTTAACTTGGGGTTTACGGGCTAGATTTATTCCCCAAAGAGCAAGCCTTAAACTGATTTCACTGTGGATCTCACTGATTGTACAATAGTAGGTCCCAGGCCAAGCACCACTTAATGGCTATCTTTTGGGCCCTCTTGGCTCAGAGGGAATGTAAATAGTAACTGTTTCTCTTTTGGCCAGCAATCCTGAGGGTCTTCCTCTCCCAGTTTGACCGGCCTGCCTTCCTGCCTTCCTGCCTTCCTGCCTTCCTGCCTTCCTGCCTCCCTACCTGAAAAGACTAAGGGCCGCCAGTGCATCCCGGGCCATCGTCAGTCATCCTGATGAATATCTGGCCACTGGATCCAGATGACTCTGGAGGAGAAAGTGAGGCTGGTGCCTTTGTACGGCACTCCCTCATTCAAATCAGTCCACTGCAAGTCATGTCATCATCTCCCTGATGTCATAGCCCTCTTCAAGAACAAAAGACAAACCACAAGAGGTAGAAAGCAGGAACTGAGGTGGATCAGGGAGGGGGCTTTACCTACAAGATCGCCAGGTGGCCACAATGGGATATATGAGGCTATGAACTAGATGAACTTCAGAGAGAATGGAAATAGGAGTCATTACAGTGTTGGCAAGTTTTAGTTCCCAAAAAGCCATTTCTCCACGTGCAACACTTACCTTTTGAGTAGGTAGGGATCACCTCCAGAGGGGAACATCAGAAACCCTCCTCAGTCATCTAAAATTATCTTTCCTATTGTCTGCCATGGTGCCCAAAACATCCACCATTAAAGTCATTCCTTTGAGTTAAGGGCTATGTCTCCAGAAAGCCCATACTGAAATGTCCACGTCCTAAAAATATCTTGCCTGTGAGTCTTCAAGAAACATTTGCATTTTAACTGGGTTAAAAAAGTAGGTAGAGTAGAAAGACACTAGACTTGAAGGACAACTCTTTTTTTAAAATATAATTTCTTTTCCATTTTCATCATTCACTTCCACAAGATTTTGAATTCCAAGTTTTCTCCTCATCTCTCCCCTCCCCCACCTCAGGACAGCATGCACTACAACCATCCCTTTCCCCAGTCTGCCCTCCCTTCACCCAGCCCACCTTCTCCCATCCCTCTACCTTCTATTTTCCTGTAGGACAAGACAGATTTCTCTACCCCATTGCCTGTACAACTTATTTCCCAGTTGCATGCTAAAACAATTTTTAACATTCATGTTTAAAGCTTTAAGTTACATATTCTCTCCCTTCCTCCATCCCTACTGGCCCGCATTGTGAAAGCAAGCAATTAGATATAGGTCATATATGTGTAGCCATGCAAAATACTTCCATAACAGTCATGTTGTTAAAGAGTAACCACATTTCTCTCTATTCTGTCCTGCCCTCCATTTATCCCATTCTTTCCCTTGACATTTCCCCCACAATAGTGTTTGCTTTTCATTACCCCTTCCTCCCCATCTGCCATCCTTTCTATTATCCTCCCTCTCCTATCCCCTTCCCTTCTGCCTTCCTGCAGAGTAAGATAGATTTCCATACCCAGTGGAATGGTTGTCATTCCATCCTTAAGTCAAATCAGGGTTTACTAATTTCTTCACCTCCTCCCTCATCCCCTCCATTGTAAAAACTCTTTCTTGTCTCTTTTATGTGAAATGATTTGGGCAGCTAGGTGGTGCAGTGGATAGAGCACCAGTGCAGGAGTCAGGAGGACCTGAATTCAAATTTCACCTCAGACACTTGACACTCACTAGCTGTGTGACCTCAGGCAAGTCACTTAACCCCAATGGCCTCATTCTGGGTCATCTCCAGTCATCCTGCTGAATATCTGGCCACTGGATTCAGATGGCTCTGGAGGAGAAAGTGAGGCCGGTGACCTGCACAGCCTTCCCCTACTCAAAACAAAGTCAAGTGCAAGTCATGTCATTATTTCTCTGATGGCATGGTCTTCTTCAGCAATAAAGTATACACACACACACACACACACACACAATGTGAGATGATTTATTATATTCTACCTCTCCCTTTCTGTTTGGCCCATTACATTCCTCTCAACACTTTATTTTTAGGTATCCTTCCTTGACATTCTACTCACCCTATACCCTCTGTCTATGTATGTATGTGTATATATGCATATGTACACATGTACACACATACATACACACATACATATATGAGAGAAAGCAAAAAGTTGTTTTCACAGAAATTATTAGTTAATGAGGTCATTGAGAATAAGACAGATAATAAGAAAGCCAGCAGACTGCAGTTGGACTCAACCAATCAGGAGACAGACAATGGCCTTCAGAAAGTCACAAAATTTTTGATAAGAAGGTCTAGGAACCAGTCAGGAAAAATGACCT
Source organism: Bettongia penicillata ogilbyi (assembly GCA_023548195.1). Classification (NCBI taxonomy): domain Eukaryota; kingdom Metazoa; phylum Chordata; class Mammalia; order Diprotodontia; family Potoroidae; genus Bettongia; species Bettongia penicillata. Next base: position 20,153,685 of record JAJHZJ010000009.1, on the reverse strand, counting down.
AGCATAACCTGGAGAAAGCTTTTCTTCACTGTGCTTGCTTAATGAACCTCATGCATATAAGCAGACACACCCCACATAAAATTATCCCTCCATTTTCTGATCAAGGGTCCTCTGTTAAAGTATGTTTGGGAGGGGTGGATCACACCAAGGGCAGTTATGTAATAGGCATGTAGAGAAGATGGTGACCTAATGGAGAATGAACCAATCCATCTACTGGTAGAAGGATCTGTATTGAACTGACAGTACATAGCTCATCTTGCTTCTATATTTAGTACTCCCTCCTCCTGAAAAGAGGGTAGAGGCCTGCTTTGGCTAAAGTGTTAAATTCCTCTGAATTCTGCTGTAATAAATTTTCCTCTCAAGTGTCAAGAGTGCTTCTAACATATATATAATACACACACACACACACACACACACACACACACACACACATATATTCTCTCTAACTACCCTGAGAAAGGTCTCATGAGTTACACATATCCTCTTTCCATGTAGGAATTTAAACAGTTTAACTTTAATGAGTCCCTTATGGCTTCTCTTTCCTGTTCACCTTTTCATGTTTCTCTTGATTCTTGTATTTGAAATTCAAATTTTCTATGCAGCTCCCGTCTTTTCAACAAGAATGCTTAGATGTCCTCTATTTCATTGAATATCCATTTTTTTCCCCTGAAGTATTATACTTGGTTTTGCTGGGTAGGTGATTCTTGGTTTTAATCCTAGTTCCTTTGACCTCTGGAATATCATATTTCAAGCCCTCTAATCCCTTAGTGTAGAAGCTGCTAAATCCTGTGTTATCCTAACTGTGTTTCCACAAAACTTGAATTGTTTCTTTTTGGCTGCTTGCAGTATTTTCTCCTTGACCTGGGAACTCTGGAATTTGGCTACAATATTCCTAGGAGTCTTCCTTTTGGGATTTCTTTCAGGAGGTGATTAGTGGATTCTTTCCATTTCTATTTTACCCTTTGATTCTAGAATATTAGAGCAGTTTTCCTTGATAATTTTTTGAAAGGTGATACTAGACTCTTTTTTGATCATGGTTTTCATGTAGGCCAATAATTGTCAAATTAACTCTCCTGCATCTATTTTCCAGGTTAGTTCTTTTTCCAGTGAGATATTGCACATTGTCTTTTTATTTTTTTATTCTTTTGACTTTGTTTTACAATTTCCCAATTTCCCATAAGTCATTAGCTTCCATTTGCTCCATTCTAATTTTCAATTTCAATAATATTCAAGGTTTATTCAGTGAGCTTTTGGATCTCCTTTTCCATTTGACCAATTCTGCTTTTTAAGACATTCTTCTCGACTTTCTGGACCTCTTTTACCATTTGGACTAGTCTATTTTTAAAGGTGTTATTTTCTTCAGCATTTTTGGGTCCCCTTTAGCAAGATGTTGACTTGTTTTTTCATGATTTTTTTCATCACTCATTTCTCTTCTCAATTTTTCCTCTACTTCTCTTACTTGATTTTCAAAATCCTTTTTGAGCCCTTCCATGGCCTGAGACCATGTCATATTTTTCTTGGAGGCTTTGGATGGATGACCTTGCCATCTTCCTCCTATTGTACACTTTGATCATCCTCACAGTAAGAAAATACTTTTTCACCAAGAAAGTAACCTTCTATAGTCTTTTTTTTTTAAATTTTTGACCTCTTTGTTAAGTGGAACATGTACTGCCCCAAGTTTCAGGGGTTTTGTGCAGGTGTTTTCAGATATATCTCTAGGGACCTCTAAATTCATAGTTCCTCCAAAGTGGTATGATCAAAGGAAAGGTTTACTTCTCTCCTGGCCTGCACTCTGGTCTGTGAGAAACCACAAGCACTCTTTTCCAAACTGTGAGTCAGATTCCCACTCCACAGGCACAACCAGCTCTGCCACTTCAGCGCTCCTCCACCAACTGCTACCACCCTGGGGTGGGGCTGAGACCAAACCATGTTCCTCTCTCACCCAGGTGAGAGAGCTTTCCCACTTTGAAACTGTCTTTGGTATTTGTGGGTTGCAAAGTGTGTAAACCACAGCAGCCACCAATGATTCTGTCTTCTAAGGCCTGCTCCAGCTCCATCCACACCAGCTTGGCCCATACTGAACTGCCCTCCATTCCCAGCCTGGTGCAATAGATCCTTCCTGTCAGTCTTCCAGATTGTCTTGGGCTGGGAATCTATTTCACTCTGTTATTTTGTGCTTTCTGCTGCTCTAGAATTTGTTCAGAGTCATTTTTTTTTACAGGTATTTTGAGGGGTTTGGTGGAAGAGCTCAGGCAGCTTCTTGCTCTGCCCCCTATAATGCCAATTCTTGTCAGTTACTAGATGTATGACTTTAGAAAGTCATTTAACTTTTTATTATTATCTGAATTTACTCATCTGTATATTGGAAATAATAATGCTTGACCGAAGTGGTTGCAAGAATAAAATGAAAGCCTAGAAGTAACATCAAAGTATATGCAGAGGCAGAAAACAATATCATTGTTATTTGGAATGGCTAATATAACATCGGGGGTTCATTGATTGGATTGGCCAATGAATATCATTGCCACTTAGCACAGAATAGGTGCTTGAAAAAATGGAACAAGTAGGAAGTTGCCACAAACAGATCATGAGAAGGTGAAATTTGGGGAGAGGGGAAACTTATAAATGACAAACTTTGACTACAATTACCTCTAAAACTAATGTTCTCAATACATCATTTTAGTCTTAGTCATGGATTCTACCCTAGGAAATGGAACAAGGCTTTGGTGCCCAAAGACTGAAAAAGATTCAAGGATCTGTCCTGAAAGCAACATAAAAGTTATGGAAGCCCCTACCTACTCACTTGTTCTACTCATTTCATCAGAGATCATCACCTTTTAAAATTTTCTCTTACATAAATAAGAGGATTGGATTGAACCATTTGTCCCTTTCAGTTCTAATCTATGGTCATCATCAAAACACATTTACTAAAACGTTTCAATTCAATTCATGCTTACTATGAGCAAGCAAGACATAGTACGAGAATATGGTCCTCGGTGCAGAAAAGAGTTGAACGGATACGGCCCCCATGCAGGTAGTTAGGTGACAGGGTGGTGTCAGTGCTAAGCCTGCAGTCAGAAAAATCCGAGTTCAAATATACCCTCAGATACTTACTAGCTATGTGACATGTTGGGCAAGTCACTTGGTTTTTATCAGGCATAATGAGATATTTGCAAAGCACTTATCACTATATTTGTTATGTTTTGTGGTTTTTCAGTCATTTTCAGTCTTGTCTGACTGTCAGTAAATCCATTTTGGATTTTCTTGGCAAAGATACTGGAGTGATTTGCTATTTCTTTTTCCAGCTCCTTTTACAGATGAGGAAAGTGAGGCAAACAAGGTTAAGGGATTTGCCCAAGGTCACATAGCAAGTAAGTGTCTGAGGTCAGATTTGAACTCAGGAAGAGGAGTCTTCCTGACTCTTAAGGTCTAACCAGTGCATCACCTAACTGCCACATAGCAGGCACTTAATAAATGCTAGTTTTTTCCTTCTTTCCTATCCTGGAGGATCTTATAGTTTAGTTAGGGAGACAGTGAACTGGAGTAGATGGTTACAATCTTGATTTTGTGGTACAGATCAGAAGTGCTGGGAAAGTTCTTAAGTTGGAAATCCATAAGGGCTCAGGTGATCAGGAAAAGTTTATGATATGGGGTGGATTGGAGGTGGCCTTGGAAGGATGGGTCTGATCTGGACAGGTGAACAATATGAACCAGACCAAAGGGATAGAGAGGAAAATACAGTATTGGTGAGACAACAAGGAATTTAGAAGTTAAGCATAAACCAAACTGAGCTGGTTACGGAGAAACCATTAACGCTTCCTTAATCAGTCCTAGAAGAGTGTCCATTTGTTATAAAAAAAAAGCCAGTGTCTCCAAAAGAAACTTCTGGTGAATAAAAGAAAGGCACTTATTTAACAATAATTGGTCTTCCTCATTCCTGGACTCCCAATCACACCAAGCTACTCCAAGGGCCTGGCATGTCCAGAATGTTTTGAAGAGTTAAGCACTTTCACAGCAGTTGAAAGTTGAGTGACATCTTAAAGCTCCAATTTGTCCTAAGAGAACCAATTCAAAGAATTAACGAGGTCATAAATTTTTCTTCCAGCTAATGTACTAGGCAAGAATAGGGATGGGGACGTTTTGGCAAAATGATGAGATGAGAGAGTCTGACCAAATCTGATTAACCTAATTTCATCTTCATCAAAGGCTCAGACCCATAGCCGAAGCCCCATTAGGAAAATTTGCAAGAGGATTTTGCCACTCTATCTCAACTCACCTGGGTAAAGGCAGGGAGAGGATAGGTGACTTAGTCAATTCTACTGCTTAACACACACAACTTTTTAAATCTCATAGTCACTGAGGGCAAATTTACTAGCTGTATGACCCTAGGTAAATCATTTAATCTCTGCCTGCCTCAGTTCCCTAAACTTCATAATGGAAATCACAATAGCTAGCACCTACCTCATAAAGTTGTTGTTGTTGTAAAGATGAAATGAAATAAAATACTTGGAACGATACCTGGTACTTAATAAATACTCATTCCCCTTCCCTTATTAATTGGAGATTTTAAGTTAAAATGGAATTTAGAGGTCATCTAGTGCTATCTCCTTTTATACACAAGGAAAAAGAGACCCAATCAGATAGTGAGAGGTAACGTCAGGATTGGAATCCAAGGGCTCTGACTCAAAATCCAGGGCTACTTATACTGTAATACATTGTATTCATTTCAAATTGTTTTGAAATTGTGGCCACATTCATTATTTCATAATCTCTCATCATAGGAAAAGTCCATTTTCACTTCAAGGGATTTCTCACTTGTAAGATTTACATCCATGATCCAGAAAATATGGAAAATCATTACCTGACTCTGCCTTGTACGGTGGCTGTCAACACCTCTTGCAAAAACATAGTTCACAGAATTTAAAGAACAGAAGTTTTGTTAAGAGTCTAGAAGAAAACAGAAACCACCATTTAAAAAAAACATCTTAACAAGCATTTGTTAAATATGTATTTCACGTCAGTTATTAGCTGAGCATGAAGGATACAAAGAAAGCTACAAAATAGGATCCCTCCCCTCAAGGAGCTCTAATTCTCATGATACAAATTATTATAAACAATCAAATAATAATATACGAATAATATAAATAATTATATACAATTATATGCAATCAATCAAGATATATATAATATGGTGTAAATGGAAAGTATATACAATTATATGCAATCAAGGTATATATATATATATATAATATACACACACACACACACACATACATATGGTGTAAATGGAAAGTAGTCTCTGATTGAAGGCTCAAAAAATTGGACCTTCAAAAACAGCTACATTCTCCCCCTATATCAATGGGACATCCTCAGAAAGCATTTCTATTGCCCTTACCCTGGGCAGAAAGGAAAGTGCCAATGGGAATGCTCCTTCAGGGTGTGTTTGTATTTACTTTGAACACTCTCAGAGTAAAAGAGAATTTTTTAGTCGCTCCAAACTGGTTCCTTTTAAAATTTTACATTGTGTCCAAAAGACAGCATCAGGTGTCGCATTCTTCTTAATTCCTTTCCTACTCTCTACAAACCTGCCTGAGCCTCTCCCATCTAAAAGCAAACAAAAACCCCTCTAGATTCTACCTAAAGTTATCCTGCTGTATAACTCTTCTCTCAGCCAAATTCCTAGAAAAAATTGTCTACACTCACAGTTTCTATTTCTCTCAATTCTCAAACCTCTGCAGTCTGGCTTTTGCCCTTTGACCAACACTCCTTCCTCCAAAGTTACCAGCTGACAAATCTCAAGGTCTTCTCTTGTTGATCATCTACATTGACTTCTCTGTAGCATTTGACAACTTTCTCCTCCTGGATACTCTCTCTTCCAGTGTTCATGATACTTAAAAATTTTTTTCATTAAAAGTGCAGATACACAAACTATAATTTTTTTTTTTACAAGACCCTCCTTTTCCTCCTCTTTCTCTCCATCCTCACCTCAGGTCAATACCTGAAGAGTAGGTAGGCAGTGGTAAGTCTGATACACTGCTTTTTCCGTCTCCTTTCTATATCATAGTCCCTAATTGTGGATGTTTCTCAAGGTTCCATTCTGGTCTATCTTCTACCTCTAAACTTTTTCCCTTGGTGATTTCAAATGTTCCCATTAGCTTAATGATAATCTCTATGCAGCTAGCTCACAAGCCTGTGTCCAGCTATGTCTCTATGTTGCCAAAGTGAATTTATAAATACAGCCAAAGATCTAGATGTTGTGGAAAAGAGAAGAGGGAAATTTTCCCATCAGCAAATATTTACTGAGTTTTCTGAAATGGCTACTGTGGGGAGTACCAAAAAGTGTGTATGTGACTACACATGTATGATCCATATCTAATTGCTTGCTTTCTCAAGGAATAGGGAGAGAAAGGAAGGAGGGAAAGAACAGGGAACTCAAATTAAAAAAAAAGAATGCTAAAAAATCTTTGTTTATATGTCATTGAGAAAAAAATAAAATAAAAATTAAATGTAAAAAAAAAGGTATGTATGACACAAAGCCGATCTTTAAGCAATGTTCTATTTACACGCAAAGGCAGTAGATTCTCAGAAAGCCAACATTTACCTCATACTTCTGAAAGAACTACCAAATGAGTAGTTCAGACAGTGAATGGCACAGGATCTCAGACAAGACAAATCACCAGGGTAGATAGAGTACTGAGAAGGCTTTACAGGGGAATCTGGGAATTGGCAGGCAAACTGGCAACAAGAATTTATTAAATGCTGACTATGTGTTAGGCACTGTGCTAAATGTTGTGTATACAAAAACAAGCCAAAAGAAGGATGATGGTCTCTGCCCTCAAGGAGCTTGCATATAATGGTTGATGGTAGCCCACAGAAAGAAGCTGAAAGGGGAAGAGGGGGTTCCAGAGTGAGTAGGCAGTTGAGGGATGGGTATGATGACCTATGAATCATGAGTAAGGCTCAAGTAAACAGAAGGAAGAAGCAATGGTATCTCAGGCCCATAAAAACAAAGGCTTAAAAGAGGGAATATATTCCGTGTACTTGGGGGAGCAAAGGGAGGGAGGCACTAGTATTGGCATGTTTTTTTAATATCCATTAATTACATTATAATATGTTGTTATTTTATATTATAATATATATTTGTGTTTAAATATATATTTATACATAATTATAAAAAATGATATATTAATTATATCCATTAATTAAATAAATATTTATTGGATGATGAATTTTGTGCTAGGCACTATGGAGGATATAATGAAGCTGTTGTCCTGGAAAAGTAGTTTATTCCAATTATAATGTGAACCATTAGGGACCTGGGCTAAGATCACCAAGATAGGCACTATGGAGGATATAATGAAGCATTGTCCTTGCTCTCTAGAAATTTACAATGTGGTTGGGGACTTAAGGGGGCAGGTAGGTGGCTCAGTGGATAGAGTGCTGGGCCTGGAGTCAGGAAGATGCATCTTCTTGATGTCAGATCTGGCCTCAGTTACTTACTAGCTATGTGACCTTGGGCAAGTCACTTAACCCTGTTTGTCTTAGTTTCCTCTTCTGTAAAATGAGTTGGAAATGGAAATGGCAAACTATTCCACTGACCCCAAATGGAGTCAGAGAGTCAGATGTGGAGCTAGAGGAACTGGGTTCAAATCCTACGTCTTACACACTGTCCATGCAACCTTAGCCATGTCACTTAATTTCTCTGGGCCTTACTATCCTTACCAATAAAACAAAGGCAAGAGATAGAGTGCTATATGTATAGGAAACAGCAAATAGACTAGTTTAACTGGAACTGGAAGTATGTGAGGTGAAATAATGTGAAACTAATCCAGAAAAACAGATTATATTTCATCCTAAAGGCACCAGGGAACCATTGGAACTTCTTGAGCAGTTAAGGGACATTGTTAGATCTGAGCTTTAGGAATGTCAATTTATCAACTGTGTGTGAAGGATGATGATGTACGGCCCCATATTTTCCCCCTTCCCCTGTTGGGGTAATATCTCTGCCTATCCTATGTAAGTATTTATGTTTTGGTCAATATCCTAAATACATTTCATATAAATTAGTTCTTTGCAAACTATGTTTATTTTTCTTGGCTATTCCTTTCACATGCTAATATGGTTGGTTTTCCACGTAGGAATTCACAGTAGTACTAAATTCTGACCAGACTCTAAAATAACATTCATTCTCAAAGACAACCTACCTCGCCTTAGAGATATCATTTTCCTGATAATACCCCTGACTCTATTTTGTAGGTCTGCCAGTAGTTCATTGGAATTATAATGTGAATCTATCTCCATTAGGGACTGAGCTAAGATTACCAAACTATTTCCCATCCATCGTTTTTGGGCTTTGAATCACAAAAGTAGTAGAAGGCTCAGCATGATATCTTAACTGAGACAAGCAATTTCTTAATTAAACAGAAGTAAATAGAGGTTACAACACGTTCCTTAATTAAATGGATGTAAATGCCCTATCACTCTGCTCTCAACACACATCAATTGTACATCATTTCATATTACCATTCACCCAGTGGAAATGGAAATTGGGATATTCCACTTTGGTCCAATTCTCCTGTGTCTGCCTGCTGGTCTGGGTGTTCCATCATGAATATTTACTTACTGATTAACAGAGTCTGTTGCCAGCGTTCACATGCCCTTCCTTACCACTGTTCTGCAGCAAGCCTTTGCCTTTGGCAGGTCGGTGTAGAGGATGTGATGGAGGTGGATGAAACAATCTCATCAGAGATAAACAGTCTTGCCTTTATCCAAGCACTGTGTCTTGGAACTTGTCTTAGTCGAATGGCACACAGATGCACCGGGTGGATATAATGAGCCTCCTGAGCCCTCTGTGTCAATGTGATGCTCCAAACTGAAGAGCCAAATGCACACTTCTTTTTTTTTTTCCAACTCGATCTTGGGGTTGACAACTTTCTGCATCTGCAATTTGGAAACAATCTCGGGGACCGATCTAAAGAGGATAAAATTCACCAGATCCACATGCTGGTGCATCTGAAAAGTGGTCACTTCCAATCCCAGAATGAGTGGAGCCATTGACCAAGCTATTTAAGAAGACACCAGATGAGCCAAAAAATTAACCTGTAAAGATTAAACCTTCTGCTTTGTTTCAGACAAGGTCCTCTACGGTTTGGATAACTAGCTATCAATGACTTTCAGTGGATTATTGTAATATTTTAACTCTCTTTTTCTTAAGTGGACTAGAATCCATCTCAACCTATTTCTAGAAATTTTAGTCCTACTTTCCTGGGGTATTAGGAATAAATTGAAATGGATCATATTCTAATCAGAAATTCTGATTAAGGCAATCATTTTTGTAGAACAATCTTGTCCTAATAAATGATTGCTGGGAATGTCTGAAAGCCAATATGATAGCTGTATCAAAAATGAACAAGGTTAGTTGCAGAGGGAAATGTCATAATAATTCACCTCTCATATCATTCCTCTCTAAATTCCTTCATAGAAATCTATTTTTTCCCCAGAGCTCCTAGAAAAGCAACACACATTTCTGAGAATGGGTTTAGGGAATTTTGGTTGTTAATATCATATATTATCATATATGTTACCACCCATATTTTAGATATTTTTAAGAAATGTACTTTTGAGAAATTTTTCATTTTAGAGATATTTTTCCCCAATTACATATTAATACAATTTTTAACATTTGTAATTTTTTTAAAGTTTTAATTTCCAAATTCTACTCCCTCCCTCTCTCCATCCTCCCTTCCCTGAGATGGTAAGCAGTCTGATATATGTTATACATATGCAATCATATAAAACATGAGAAATTTGTATTCATGAACTTAATCCTTTCATTTCCAAAGGGACCTTGAACCCAATGAACTAGGGACAAGTTTTCGAAAGCCCCAGACATTTGAGGATATAAGATCTGGCTCCCATTCTCCCTCTCCATAGATGATTCTCTTTTAATCACATATAAACATTCAGTCAAGAATTGAATTTCAGAAAATCAATTTCCTAAAACCATCTATGTGAGTTGAAAGGAGGAGCTAAGCAGAAGGGAGCTCCTCCAAGGAGCCAAGTTTCACAGAAAATTAGAGGAGGTTATATCAAGTTGCCTAGGAAAGGTATCCAGGGGAGCAACATTGCTAGATTTTTTTTACAAAACAGAATAAAATACCAGTTTTCTGGTCTTGAATCTTGTGAGGTTTCTTCGAGCACAGAATTTGAAAAAATCCTTGGATTCCACTTCTTGGTCTGTCATCTGCTTGTGCGATCCAGGTTAAGTCATTGACTTCCTCTGAGACCCACTTTCTTTATCTTTAAAATGATGGCATTAGACTAGGTAGATTCAGCTCTAAGCTGATGAATCCATGATCCTCTCTATGTGATTCTGGGACAAGTGTCTTACCCTTTCTGGGTCTCAATTTCTTCATCTGTAAAATTAAAGCTTATACCAGATTGCATCTAAAGTCACTTGCAGCCCTAAATTATGATCCTATAAAATATTTTCTTATTGGCTTTATAGATGCCTTTTACTTTATGCTACATTCTGAATATGTCTCGCCCCCTTCTTTCTTAGCAAGCCTTCCCTTGTAACAAAAATTAAAATTAAAAAAATCAAAACAAGAAAAAATTCAGTAAAACCAATGAGCACATCAACCTTGCCTGGTGGTGTCTGCAACGTTCCACACCCATAATCTCCCACCTCTCCAACTAGAGAATTAGAAAGTAAATTTTTGTTTGTGCTTTTTATTTCTAGCCCTTAATAAATGCCTATAGATTGGTCACTTAGTGGGTTGGTTAATTGAAAGCAGAGAGGTGCATCTTTTCATCTCTTCTCTAGGGCCATGCTTGGTCATTACGATCCAGAGCTTTCATTCACCTTAATGGTTTTTTTCCAGTTTTATATTTGTGGTCCTTAATTTCCTGGTCCTGTCTTCTTAATTCTGCATCTATTCATTTGCAATAAATTGAAGCACATATTTTCACAGTAACACACACATGTTCTAGCAAATGGGCACTGTTTTTGTGAAATGTCACCACCAACTGTATTTTATTTTTTTAAATGCCAAAAAGAGTGATGAGGTAATTCTCACTGTGAAATGAACTTTGACAAATTATTAAAAATGACAGTTGTAACAGTTCTTTTCACCTCAACATCACTCTCTCCCCCTACCAAGGCAGTATGTTAATCTACAGTGTCAAAAGAACTTCCATTTTCAAAGCACAACAAAAGAGGACCCAAATTTATCCTTCCAGTTTCCAAAAGCACAGAGTACCTCTAGAAACAGCAAGGTGGTGCTGTATTGATAGAGTGTGGGACCTGCAGTTAGAAAAATCTAAGTTCAAAACCTGCCTCAAACACTTATTAGCTGTGTGACCCTGGGAAAATCACTTCAGCACCTACTTCCCAGCATGGTCATGAAAATAAAATGAGTTAACTATTATAGCCATTAAGAAGATTCGCAAAAATGTATAAAAGAATAGCGGTCTTCTCAATTTTTTTTGTTTTGGAAAATATAATTATTTTTCATAAAAATTAGTATTTATGTTAATATGCAAAGTTGATTATTACTCTTTTTAATGAATTAATATTTTAAAATCTTATCAGTTTTAATTTTTAATGTGGCAAACATTGATCAATATAGCCCATATAAACAAAAGCTATTTGGGGTTCTCAATAATTTTTAAGACTCTAAAAGGATCTTGATGCTTTGAAAACTGTTAATCTATAATATTCCTTCAAGCACTAGTCTCTCTCCCAAACTTGAATCACACAACGCCAACTGTCCAGTGGATATCTTGAACTGTATGTCCTGTAGCCTGCTCAAAATCAATATATTCAAAAAAAACTCATTATTTTTGTCACCTAATCTTTCCTTTTTTCAAACTTACAGATTTCTGTTCAGGGAACAAACATCATTCCAGTTAGCTAAACTCACAACCCATGTCATTCTTGACTCTACACTACCATAGTGGTATAGGTCCTCCTTACCTAGACTATTGTAACAGCATGCTTTAAAAAATATGTATGTGCATATATATGTACACACATGCATTATATATTCACATATGTGTGTATATACATGTATAATATGTGTATAAATATACATATATGCATGTATGTATATATCTTATGTTTCTGCATTTCCTAAGTTTTCCTCTGAATTTCTCCTCTATCCCAGAGACACTAACCATTGGGGGAACAAGAAAAGTCCTCATGCAGAAGACCCTTGAGCTGAGTCTTGAATCAATTATACTAAAATAATTACTACTACCTTCCATTCTGGAGATGTGATTGACAACAATGATGAGTAGGGCTGGAGTTTGAAGGAACTGGAGGTAGTTGCTTACAGGCTGTTATTAGAATAAATTTCATATATTCTCATTGCTTCATCTTTTACACTTCCATGTAGCTGATTTCTAATTCCTTTTACTGTGGTCCCTCATAAACTGCTTGTTAGACATTGATATCTTCAAATGTCTTATTGGCACTCCAGGCTAACCAAACATAAAACTGAATGGATGGTTTCCACCTCTCTCCTCCTGATTTCCCTGTTTCTTATTGTACCATCATCCATCTCCCTATCAGCTTTGGATCCTAGAAAATATCTGACAGCTCCCTCCCCTGGTCCAATTATATTTAATTGGGCACCAAAGTCTATTGATTCTTCCCTCAAAATACCTCTTCTATATATTCTTTCCTTTCTGTTACCATTGCCATTACTCTAGCCCATAGCTGGAATGGTGAAATACTTCCAAATTGATCTCCCTTTCCCCAGTCTCTTAATTACAGAATTACTGACTAAACTAGCTACTAAGGACTTTACAGATCACCCAGTCCCCTCCCTTCCCTACTTCTCCCTTGTACAAATAAAGAACCCTAAGATTTTGAGAGACTGATTTGTCTAATTGACTTGGCTAAAGTCATACAACTAATTAGTAGCAGAGTTGGGATGCAAACTCAGGTATTTTAACTATAAGTTCAATACTCCTTCTACTAGACTATCTTGCTCCCTCCTACCCACTACTGCCTCTTTAATTGTTTTTTATTTTTTTGGGGGGGGTTTGGAGGCTATCAGAAGTTAAACAGCTTGCCCAGGATCACATAGCTAATAAGCATCTGAGGCTGGATTTGAATTCAGGTCATCCTGACTCCACAGCTGGTGTGCTATCCACTGTGTAACCTAGTTGCCTAGACCTTTTTAATCTTAATCTTTGATTATGCCACTTTATAGTTTAAAAAGATTCCATATTGCCTTCGGGGGCGGAGCCAAGATGGCAGAGTAGAAAGACATACTTATGCAGGGTCCTCCCCACAGCCCACAAAATACCTGTAGAGAGGGACTCTCAACAAATTTTGGAGCAGCAGAAGTGGAGAACAACAGAGTGGAGGAGATTTCCAGCCCACGGTGACCTGAAAGGCCCACAGAAACATCGGTTGTGCCACAAGCAGAGTCAAGCACAGGGCCCAGCCCAGCCTTGGCTGAGCAACGTGACGTGACAAGACTCTGGGAGGAGGACACTTCAGGGGCAGAATCTCCAGTCCCAGTAGCCGGTCCTCAGATCTCTCAGCCCACAGGCACCAAAGGTCAGTGACAGGGTTTTATCAGCTGGCCAGGAAGGGAGAAGGGCCTTCCCATAGCTCCAGCAGCAGGCAGCAGGCCACAGAGCCTGCACAGCAGCCTGTAGGGAAGCTCCATTGTTGGAGCATAAAAACCCCTGAGGGCATTGAAGAGCTGAGTCTTACCTCAGCCCTGGGTGGAGGCCCTGGATGAGCTGGTTTTTATCTCAAACTGAATGGTGGCCCTGCCCATCCAGCTTATCTGAAAATCAGCCCCCAGTGTGGGTTTGGTGGAACTGGAGGCCAAGTGGGTGTGGAGAGGTATCTGCTAAGATTCTGGGCACAAAAATCCCTCTTTGCATCCAGACCAGTACATGCTTGATTGTGCCACCTTCGAGGAACTGAGATCTCACAGATTGCCAGAGTATACCCTTCTCTTGACAAAGGACACAAAAGTCAAGTAACTGATTGGGAAAATGCCCAAAAAAGGGGAAAAAAAATAAGACCATAGAAGATTACTTTTTTGGTAAACAGGTATCTCCTCCCATCCTTTCAGATGAGGAAGAACAATGCTTCCCATCGGGGAAAGACATAAAAGTCAAGGCTTCTTCCCAAACATCCAAAATAAATATTCAATGGGTTCAGGCCATGGAAGAGCTCAAAAAGGATTTTGAAAGTCAAGTTAGAGAGGTGGAGGAAAAACTAGGAAGAGAAATGAGAGAGATGCAAGAAAAGCATGAAAAACAGGTCAACACCTTGCTAAAGGAGACCCCAAAAAATGCTGAAGAAAATAATACCTTGAAAAAAAGGCTAATTCAATTGGCAAAAGAGGTTAAAAAAGCCAATGAGGAGAAGAATGCTTTAAAAAGCAGAATGAGCCAAATGGAAAAGGAGGTCCAAAAGCTCACTGAAGAAAATAGTACTTTAAAAATTAGAATGGAACTGATGGAGGCTAATGACTTTCTGAGAAACCAAGAAATCATAAAACAAAACCAAAAGAATGAAAAAATGGAAGAGAAAGTGAAATATCTCATTGGAAAAACAACTGACCTGGAAAACAGATCCAGGAGAGACAACTTAAAAATTATGGGACCACTTGAAAGCCATGATCAAAAAAAAAAAAAAAAGAGCCTAAACATCATCTTTCATGAAATTACCGAGGAAAACTGCCCTGATATCCTAGAACTAGGGGGCAAAATAAATATTGAAAGAATCCACTAATCACCTCCTGAAAGAGATCCTAAAAGAGAAACTCCTAGGAACATTGTGGCCAAATTCCAGAGTTCCCTGGCCAAGAGAAAATATTGCAAGCAGTTAGAAAGAAGCAATTCAAGTATTGTGGAAATACAATCAGGATAACACAAGATCTAACAGCTTCTACATTAAGGTATTGAAGGGTGTGGAATAAGATATTCCAGAAGTCAAAGGAACTAGGACTAAAACCAAGAATCACCTACCCAGCAAAACTGAGTATAATACTTCAGGGGGAAAATGGTCTGTCAGTGAAATCGAGGACTTTCTAGCATTCTTGATGAGAAGACCAGAGCTGAAAAGAAAATTTGACCTTCAAACACAAGAATGAAGAGAAGCATGAAAAGGTAAACAGCAAAAAGAAGTCATAAGGGACTTACTAAAGTTGGACTGCTTACATTCCTACATGGAAAGGCAACATTTGCAACTCTTGAAACTTTTCAGTATCTGGGTGGTTAGTGGGATTACACACACACACACACACACACACACACACACACACACAGAGCACAGAGCACAGAATGAATTGAATAGGATGGGATCATATCTTAAAAAAATGAAATTAAGCTATTAGAAATATATTGGGAGGAGAGAGGGAGAAATGGAATGGAGCAAATTATCTCTCATAAAAGAGGCAAGCAAAAGACTTTTCGGTGGAGAGAAAAAGAGGGGAGCTGAGATAAAAATATGAAGCTTACTCTCATCACATTTGACTAAAGGAAGGAATAAAATGTACATTCATTTTGGTATGAAAACCTATGTTACAATAAAGTGGGGGAAAAGGGGATAAGCAGGGTGGGGGGGATGATGGAAGGGAGGGCAGTGGGAGGAGGGAGCAATTTGAAGTCAGCACTCTTGGGGAGGGACAGGATCCAAAGAGAGAACAGAAGCAACAGCGGGCAGGATAGGAGGGAGGGAAATATTGTTAGTCTTATACAACATGACTATTAGGGAAGTCATTTGCAAAACTACACAGATATGGCCCATGTTGAATTGCTTGCTTCTCAAAGGGAATGGGTGGGGCGGGAGGGATGAAGAGAAGTTGGAACTCAAAGTTTTAGGAACAACTGTCAAGTATTGTTCTTACTACTAGGAAATAAGAATACAGGTAATGGGGTATAGAAAGTTATCTGGCCCTACAGGACAAAAGAGAAGATGGGGACAAGGGAAGGGAGGGATGTTAGAAGAGAGGGCAGATGGGTGATAGGGGCAATTAGAATGCTCAGCGTTTTGGGGCGGGGGAGGGGAGAAATGGGGAGAAAACTTGGAACCCCAAATTTTGTGAAAATGAATGTTAAAAGTTAAATAAATAAATTAAAAAAATAAGATTCCATATTGGACAAAGCCCAAATTTCTTAAGTATTAAAGGTCTCCCACAATCAGATCCCATCCTACTTTTCCAACCATATCTCCCACTATTCCTCCATATTAAGTATTCTTAACCTGAAAATCCACAAATTTGATTTTTAAAATTTTTTTATAATTGTATTTCAATATAATGTTTTCTTTTATGTATTATATGCATTTAAAAACATTGTTCTGGGAAAGGGTCCAAAGGCTTCACCAGACTGCCAAAGAGGGCCAGGACACCAAAAAGGTGAAGACCCACTTTCCTTACATTAATCCCCTGACTCTATCCAGAATAATCTCAACTGTTCCCTGAATTTGTCCTCCATATTCATAAAATGTAAAAGTTAAAAAGGATCCTAGAGAAAGGGTGGGGGTTTGGATTGATTGGGGGGTGGGGAATGGGTATATACTTAATTTTTAAATTATTTTATTAATTATATTTCAACATAATTGACTTCCTTTGTAATCCTACATTTTTTTGCGTTATTCATTTAAAACCTTATTCTGAGAAAGGGTTCCAGCCTTCACCAAACTACTAACAGGGCTTATGACACAAAAATGGTTAAGAGACCCTGCCTTCTTGGTGACCTTGACCAACCCATATCAACATAAGAATCCCCACTACAACATCTCTCTCCTCAACAAATACTTATTCAGTCTCTGTCTAAAGGAATCAGGTAATGGGGAACCTGCTACCTCCGAGGCACCTCATTTCACCTTGCGATAGCTCTAATGCCTAGGAAGTTTTTCTTTATGCTAAATCTAAATCTGTATCTCTTAAATTTCTGCCCATTACTGCTAATTCCATTCTTGTAGGTCAAGCAGAAAAACCTACTTCCACAAAATATTTCATCAATACTTAAAGACATTTGTCAGGTTCCCCATGAGCCTTTTCACCATTTCCAGTTCTTTCAAATAATCCCCATATGGCATGATATTGAAGACCTTATTTGGATCAGCTCCCCTCCTCTGGATGTTCCCCATTTTATCAATGTCATTTCTAAAAATTTAATCAACATCTACTGAACACAACATATCTAGTCTAACCATAGCAGAAGAATATGATGGAACCAACACCTCCTTAGTCCTAGAAACTGTTTTGAATGTAGCCTAATAGCATAAAAACTTTTGTGGCCACCTTCTAATACTGAGAGGCAACTGGTACAGCAGATAGAAGGCTAGCCTTGGCATCAAAAAGGCCTAGGTTCAAGTACTGATAATGTATTAGCTACAACACTCATGAGCAGTCAACCCATGAGCACCATAAGCAACTCTAATGTTATAGGTTAGAAAAGAGCTGCTTCTCTGCAGATAGTCACTAAGGAAATAACAGGTCCAGAGAAAGAAAAAAAAATCATACTGTTGATTCCTATTGAGTTCATAATTTATTAATACCTGCCCATCTTTTTTGTGTAAATATTTCTTTACTCCTTCCTGATCATGTCTTTATGATGTTGATTTTTTCAATCTCATGTTCTAAACCCCATTTTCCTCTTTAAATATTTTATTAGTCTAAGCCACTATTCTAGCACCTTTCTATAGGTTTCCCCCCTCTTCATCTATTTTAGTCCTATTCATTCCTTTTAAAAAAATTATTACTGTCATTTTAATGTCAATTATTCTCCAGTACACCACCTCCATTACACCCCTATTATCCTCTAACAAAGACAAACTGGCAAGCAAAAACAACTTTCTAATAGTGTGTGTGTGTGTGTGACATTTAATCTTTCTAGCCTCCTATCCTTCTGCTAAGAGGAAGTGAAGTGGGTTTTATCACCCATTCTTTGGGACCAAGATTGGTCATTCCAGTTATTACGAGTTCAACTGCTTTTTAGTATTGTGCTAAATTATTACTATAGTAGTTATTGTTTATGTTGTTGTACAGCTCTGCTTTCTTCGCTTGAGTCTTTCTACCCATTCTTCAAATTTAATTTCTTTTTCTAACTATTCCTAGCCTATGTTAAGCTCCCTCTTAACATCTATATTCATTCATTCAACAATTATTCTGTGCTTTCTATGCTCATATTACTGTAAAAGGCATCATCTTACACGTTCTATTTAAACCAATGATTTGTCCCATATTATATATTGTGAATTACATGAGAACTCATGAGTTATCTTTTTCTGTATATGAATGCATATGCCCTTATATATAAATGCAAGCTGAGTAAGGGTGGGAATTGTCTCACTTTTGTCTTATCATCCCCAGCACAGCGTCTGGGACATAATAGGTGCTCAGACGCTACTGATTGATTGATTGATTGATTACTATGTCTGCTCCCCCTAGCAGGCCTACCTTCAGACATATGGGGGGCTCAAGAGCAGATGTTATCACTAATCTCTCTCAGACTGCCTCTGCCACATGGCCCTGCTCAGACAAGTTACTCATAAATGTATTTATTGATAAATTGATTGACTGAGTTAGATTCAAAATAAAAATTCCTATTTAAGTTCATAAGACGGATCTCTCCTTCTATGTAAATTTCGCACGGGCAGAGATTCAGGTATCTATCATTTAATTCATTTAGCAAAGATATTGTTGCTTAGTGGGTAGAGTATCAGGAAGAGATCTGGGTTGCAGTATCTCTCCAGCCATGAATAGATATATGATATTGGATAAGTCTCTACATTCTCTAGGACCTCAAATTGGCTTATCTGCCAAATGAGGGGACCACATATTTTCTGTCTGAGAGGAGAATGTAAGAAACTTTTGTGCCCCTCAAAGTTTGAGGATTTATATTTACATGATGCATTTCACTAGCACCTCACTGGAGCTCCATCCTCCAGGACTATGTAATGGCTAAGCATTCCTGGTACTTTGTCTAGCTCAAAAACTCTCAAATTCTAGGTCACTCCCTAAAACTAGGACTTCATGGATAATAATAATGATGCTGATGATAGCTAGTATTTATATAGTACTTTAAGGTTCAGAAAGCACTTTACTAATATAATCTCTTTTCCTTGTAACAACCCTGAGAAGTAGGTGCTATAATTATTTAACTAATGAGAAACTGAGGCAGAAAAGGGTTAAATGATTTGTCAAAGATTGTGTAGCTAGTGAAGGTCTGAGGCTAGATTTTAACTCTGGTCTTCCTGACTCCAGTTCTAACACTCTTATCTATTGTGCCATCTAGTCATTTCACAGCAGAATATAACACAACTGAAATGCCCAGCTAGAATGCAATATGGGAAAATGTATTCAATATTCAAACACTAGACCAGAGACACTGGGATATGAGATGGTACTTTTGAGATGTTTTGAGAAGGAAACCAGGGAAACCAGGAGGCAGAGATGAAGTAGGAGAGAGTTCCAATCATAGGAGAAAGCCAGTGAAAATCCATGGAATGAGAATGATTATTCTGAGAAGCAGCAAACTCAGCATTAGGATCTATGGAGGGGAGTAGGCTATAAGAAGCCTGGGAAGGTCGAAAGGGGCCAGGAATAAATGGCTTTAAAAACTAAGTACAGGATTTTATATTTGATCCTTTAAGTAATAAGGAGTCATGAGGAGTGTCATGGTCAGACCAGCACTTTAGGAAGATCACTTTGACAGCTTAAAGGAGGAAGGACTGGAGTGGGGAAATAAAGTAAGTGGCCTTCATGTTTTACTGGAGCAAAAAAAAAAAAAAATCTACCACTTGGTGGTCAATTCTTTGATAACAATCTTCTCTGAATTTAGTCGGATTGGTTCATATTTAACAATCCATCAGTAGACCCCTACATGACATTTTCTCAAGTTGTTAAGTCAATAAACATTTATTAAGTACCTATTTTGTATCATTAACTTGTGGACCATGACCATAGCCTTCAAGAACCCAGTGCCATCTCCATCCCTCCATGAAGCCTTAGAGTAGGATCTATAATGGCACTCTGTCACACTGGAAAAGCTTCAAGCATCCTATCTGCCATGTCTAGCATCTGAGCACCAGCCTTGGTATGTTTGGAGGGGCTTATCTCAAGAGGATTTGCTACTAGGTGATCAATTGTTTTTAGGCCATAACAATTAAATTATTTACCAAGAAAAGTATGAAGAAACTGCCATCTGCCTTGGTTAAGGCAGTATCTATACCCATTAAGATGGAAACAAGCAAATGTCTACATTTTTAAAATGGGTTTTGAAAGCTCAAGATTATTCCACATCCAATTTTAGAACAAGTGATTAAGTAGATGGTTTGTGAACACTTGGAAAGGGCAACAATGATCACCAGTAACTAGCATGAGTTCACAGAAAATCAACTGTTAAATTAGCATCATCTCCTTTTTTAAGAGAGTTACTAACCTGGTTAGTAAACATGAACTTAGCTACGCTAAGAATCAGGACAATGCTGTTAGATATAGTGTGTCTGTAGTTTAACAAAGCATTTTTACAAAGTCTCTAATATTGTACTTGTGGACAAGATACAGAGCTGTGAATGGGGGATATCAAAGTTAAGTATAGTTATTATTGGTCACATTGAAGAGAACCTAATTCTGAATCAGTATTAATGAGACCTTCTTAATAAGTAGATTCCTTTGGGTTGCTTTGTGAGGTAAAAGGTTTCCCATAACTAGAGCTATTCATGTTCAGCCTTTCAGTCCTGTCTGACTCTTTGTGACTCCATTTGGAGTTTTCTTGGAAAAGATACTGAATAGTTTATCATTTCCTTCTCCAGATCATTTTACAAATGAAGAAACTGAGACAAACCAGGTTAAGTGACGACCAGGGTCACACAGCTAATAAATATCTAAGGCAAGATTTGATCTCATCAAGAGCAGCCTTCCTCATTCCAAGCCCTCTGCTCCATCCACTATACCACCTAGCTGTCCTGGAGCTATTTAATCAGAGGTTAAATGACTATTTGTAAGTGATGTCATCAAGGGGCTTCATGCACAGACCAAGAATTAGACTAACTGCTAGCTTCCAACTCAGTGAATTGATGTTATGATAGGATATCATAATAGCAATATTATGTGAATAGATTATTATGATAAATTCTCTCAAAAATTTTTAGTAATTTAGCAGATACTATCCAAAACATCAAGATGAAAATACAACATTCTCAAAAATTCATTTTTTTGCTTTACGACTTCATTTTTGCTTTACTACTTAGTAGAAGCCACGGAGATGAGTCAACCTAATTATAGCATAAAATGTCTTATCTGGGCATATGATGTGCTTCATTTGACTGAGACTGATTTGTAGAGGAACAGTTGACAGAATAATTGCTCAAAATATATAAAATCTGTCTTAAATATTAGAAAGCATCCTAAATATTTTTGGTAATGACAGAGGTATGGGCCAAGAAGTTATAAAAATCTCTTATGCACTTCCAACACAGAACAGAAAAGAAAAAGTCCAGTTTCATTCCCTTCTGTGTAATATATATATAAACAGCTTGCCACAGTCCTCTTTGATTTTAAACAATTTTATTCAGAATTAATTGGTTGGTTTGCTAGCACTGGTTTCATGGAAATAGCTTTGAAGCATGTATTCATAGATTCCTTTCCCAATAGAACATAAGCTGCTAGAGGGCAAGGGGCTATTTCATTTTTCTGCCTTTGTAATCCCATGGCCAGGTCCATGTGAAAGGTGCTTAACAAACACTTGGTAAGCTGATGTGATTGAATTTAATAAATACTTAATAATTTTATACCTTTATTCTTCCTTTGGATTCTGTAACCCATGCCCAGGTCTATGAGATAGGTGCTTAACAAACACTTGGTAAGCCGATTTGATTGAATTTAATAAATGCTTAATAATTTTATACCTTTATTCTTCCTTTGGATTCTGTAACCCATGCCCAGGTCTATGAGATAGGTGCTTAACAAACACTTGGTAAGTCAACTTGAACAGAATAAATGCTCAATATTTTTATAGCCTTGTTCTGTATTTGGAACATGAACTACCTGAAAATCCAAGATACTTATGTCAGTCAGCCCTAACAAATTCTCCTCTGGTCCCTTTCTGGTACTGTTGTCAGTGGAGGAAAGGGCTGGGATTCCTGTTGTTAAACTTGATCATCAGCCGCTTCATGGAAGAAGGAGCAGGTACCAGCCAATGAACTTTCCACAAAGACAGTTGGCTTCCCATCGATGTCAATCCATAACCTTTACTAGTCTCTGTAGAGTCATTACATCCATTAGACTGTGGACTCAGCACTGCTTTAGCTCTTAAGTTAATACAACTGAGACTTTTTTTACTTTCCTATTGGGAAGGAGCATGTGCAATTTTAGTGATTTCTTAGATCATCCCATAAGTAAATCAAATATTCTTTCAAGCCCAGTTATCAAAATTGTGTCCTTTGATACCACATCTTCCATCAAACTGTAGTAACCCAGATCAACACATTTTAAACCTCTGCTATCTCCTAATATCATCCCAACTAGATAGAGTAATTAAATTTGTACTTTTTTTTACAAGTCGTACTCAATAAATCTGAATAAATTAACAACGCATTACTAAGGCTGCTACATTAAATTTGCATAGTGCCGTTAATGAATATGCAACTCCAAGTGAAAAAGGTCTGCTACTGTGAACCTTCTACATTAGCATAACTACTTCCAGCATGTTCCTTAAATAATGCACTCATTTGCACATCACTGAGTTGGCTAATTCTAACTTCAGTCAGGGTAGCCTTGTAATTAAGACTCTTGCTTTAATTTTTAATGAAGTTTATGTTACATCAATCCTGACAGTAATGAGGGGACATGGAAACAAAAAGGCTGCTAATAATTAAATTCACAAACCAGTTTGAGGGATAATAATTCCTGAGGAGAAATTACATGACTAATTATTAATTAAATATTCATACTATTGCAGCGCCATCTCACTTAACGGCTCTTCTTGTTGGTAATAATGTTGAGATGTGAATGCCTTCCTCCAGCCATTCGGAGTTTAAGGTCTCTGGTTAATTTTAGTGCGCCATTAATCAATATGACACCAAAAAATAAAATTGTTTTAATTGGTATCATTTTATTGTGTCTAAATATTACTACAGTTGGTTTAGTTTGTGTAGAATTAATCCAGTTAGTCGGCGCCTATTTTATGGAAACATAAATCCAGTTTATATCCATAAACATCTAATGGCGGGACAACTTGACCTTTTTTTTTTTTGTAACATTACTGTTTACAGATAATTACACCAACTCTTTAAAAGGTTATTTAATAGCTTTGCATTCATCACAGTAAAATGAAAAACATGCAATATTATTTAACTCCAGCCTATTCTAAGGAGGTCTCCGAGACCCTCATTTACCCCCGCTGAAAAGTAAGCAATATTAATGTGTGTGTTTTAAGAAATGTATGAGAGCTTTTCTTCAAATGTGTACAAACAGATTTACATGTTTGGGTACTATTTTCCTGGCATCTCCTTCCTAATTTCTTTAGGACCCTGCTAAGAGAAAGATGCTTCATTGGAGCCTTAACTTTCAATGGTAGGAAAATCCAAGGATGGGGTTTTTTACAAACCTAGGTCTTGGGCACTATGGCAATTTCCCTATAAAATCTGGTAAACAAACATTGCAAACCAGAGGAATTACGATGATTAAGCCTAATTTGCTGCAGTATTTATTATAGGCACATTTGGGTTTTTTCATTTTTCAAAGTGATATTTATGAGCATAAATGTATATTACAAGAAACTCCACATTTGGAAGCAAGTTTAGCAACAGTGAAGAAAAGATCTACAATATTTAAATGGATAACATTAATCATTAAACTAGAACAGATCATGACATTTGGTTAAAGCCAGGATAAATTCAGGACAAGATGCTTTATGGAGAGCATTTTGCATATTAGAAAATTAAATAGACACAGAAAAGAGACCTTTTTATCCTGCAGGGGCATTTGGAAATTCTGAACCAGGGCAAACACTTCAGTTCATTTTTCTAATAAGTCAAACCACTCGATTCATCAAAGTGAAACAAGTCCATCACCATAAAACATGGGGCAATGATTCATTCCCCTCAGCTACCGCGTGTCACTTTACTATAAACTGACAGGTTCGTAGGGCATTATTACCAGGTCTGATTTGTACCAATCTCTCCCTTTTACGAAATCTTAAAAATCTTTTTAACTTTTCTTTTTTCTCTACTCTCCTAAACCAACACCTGAAGGCAATTTGAAAATACCACTCATCATGAAATAGTTCTTTGGTGCTCTCCAGAATTAAGATGTCATTATGTGCCATCTGTTCCTGGTCCTGCCTTCCCTTCCTCCTGTGGTGGAAATAACACCAGGCGCTTAACGTTTCACTGGAGCATCAACCTCCCTCCCCCCAAATCAAGTCAAGGATGATGGAAGCCAACTAAGCCTGCTTGGAGAACTTCTTGAGAGCTGGGTCACAAACCCAACGTTTTGCTTCTTGTGATCCGGGGGTCTAGGCTACACTGGGTAGGCAGAGTACAGCATTATCATCTGTGTGGAGTGACTTGAAAGACATTGGGAAGGCTCCTCTGCCCCTAACCTTCTCCTTTACTCAGGGGCCCACTGTACCTGAAATTCCACCAATAGAGTCATTCCTTTGGATTAAGCATCATACCTTCTAGGCTTTCTCTTTTCTGTTGCCAAACTGGCCTTGTTTCTTCTCACATGTGGCATTTCATCTTTGATTTCTAAATCTTTGTACAGCTGCCACCTTGCATAGAATACATTCCTTCTTCTCCCTCCTCATTTCTTAGAATCCTTTCCTCCCAGTCTCTTTGTGACCCCATCTTTTCCAGACTCTTTTTGGCCCCACTTGGGATTCTCTCGGCAAAGATACTGGAGTGGTTTGTCATTTCTTTCTCCAGCTCATTTTACAGATGAGAAAACTGAGGCAAACAGGGTGAAGTGACTTGTCCAGGGTCACACAATTACTAAGTGTGTGAAGCCAGATTTGAACTTATCTTCCTGACTCCTGGTCTAGCATTCTATCCACTAAACCTGCTCAAACATAATTCCTGAACTCCCCAACTATTTGTGCTTATATGTACATATACACATGTGTGTGTATATCTATATCTATATATCTATATGTATATAATTTGTCTTTTGCTTCCCCAAAATCTACTATACTGGTATATAGTAGGTGCTTAATAAATGCTTGTTATTTGATGTAATTATACCCTGAAAGCAGGGGTATGCCAGAGCAGGCTCAAATTAGCTTTTGAGAGCCTGTTGTTAAATGTTCAACGTGAGGATTTATACTCCAAAAAATTTCACCTGATACAAACTGGAGTTTAATTTATTTGCTGATTAACTAGACTTTAGGAAGTGATAGAGAAAATTGTGATACGGTAGATTAAACTTGCATAATTTTTCCCCAGAGAGCAAGTTGTTAAACATTTGCTGACATATCTCAGTCCAAGAGGGCTTGTAGCGCATTGAGTAATTATTAGTCACTATCCACTTAAAATGGGGCATCTAGGTACTGCAGTGGATAGAGTGCTAGTCCTGGAGTCAAGAAGACCTGAATTCAAATCCAACCTTGGACTTTTACTAGCTGTGTGACCCTGGGCAAGTCACTTAACCCTTTTTGCCTCAGTTTCCCACCCAGCAAATGAGTTGAAGGAAATGGCAAATCATTCCAATATCTTTGCCAAGAAAACCCCAAATGGAGTCACGAAGAAATGGACAATGTTGACAACAACAAAGGCACTTGGGGGGTGGGTTCAGCCTGCAGAATGCTTATTTCTAAGAGTATGTGTCAACAAATCACTCAGTATTATAAACAAGCAAATATACGTTCTATAATCTGAATAAATATCTCACCCATATGTGTATTACTACTTTTCAAAAGTATATAAATACTGTTGTGATTCATAAAATGCAAGTTCACTTTAAAGCATTCCTGAATTATAGAACCTTTTTATCATTGTGTTCTTTTCTTTTTTTTAAATGTGATTTTTTTTTAACTTTTATTTAGTATTCTGTTTTCCCACCGTTGCACCATCTTTTTTTCTTAAGTAGAAACTAATAACAAAATACCTAAGGGAAGCAGGGGTCAGCAGTCCATGACATGCTTGGGTCCACATGGTTAGGACCTACTGCTTTAGAGTCCATTAATTTCTCAGGTTCTTTTCCTAGAAAAAGACCAGATGAGATTGACAATTCACAAAGAACTGTTAAGAAGGGAAAAATGGTCACAGGAAGACAAATCTCACACATTTCTGTTTTTTAGTAAAGTAAAAATGTAGTTTTAGAGCTAAAAGGAACCTTAGAGATCAACTTCAGCTCCATTTTATAGATAATGAAACAGGCCCAAAGAGGGTTAATGACTTTCCCAATGTTCCCCAGGTCAAATGGCCAAGCTGAGATTCAAATTCTGGTCCTGTGTCTCCACGTCTCCCATTATATAGCCTCCATCACTCTGCCTCCAATATGAACAATGTCAAAAAGTTGTAAAGGTTGCTTTTGTGAGTAATTACTGATTAATATACCATTGGTAAATAGGAAGAAACCATTAGCTTCTTAAAGATTAGAGACTTGATTTGTGCTTTCACTGATACGAGGAACTCCCAGGTGAAGAACCTTGTTCTATTACTACAGATCAGCATCTTCTAGGACTTAAAATCTTAGAGAGTTACCCAAACCAGGGGTGTCAAACTTGGATAGAAATGAGGGTCTCTGAAGAGTGGGCCTCATGTTAACTTAGAAAACCACTTATTAGCATTATCTATGCCTATTTTTATTTATTTTGTTAAGTATTTCTCAATTACATTTTAATCTGGAGTGTTGCCATAGAGATGTCAGCTCTCCAAATGTTCACGTGAACTATCTGTGCCTGACCTGTGGTAGAGCTTTCTGAGTTCATATTGGTCTGATCAGCCAGCTTGACACATTGCATACTAACCTCAACACAGGAATGTCATTTTGGTTCTCCTCAAGTACAAAGGATAGCAACCAATCAACCAGCCATTATAATATATCCTACTATGTGTTTAACCCCTGTAATCTGGGAGCACTGAGAAATGAAATTATTTGCCCATGGTCACACATCCAGTATTCAACAAGGGGTAAAATATGAACTCAGGCCTTCCTGGATTTAAATTCACCTCTTCATCCTATGAACCATGTTGACACACATGACAGTTTGTTTCAACTATACCCCACTTTCCCAACTTCAAGATCAGTCTTCTATGTACTATACCACACTGACTCTTATGACCATCTCAAGTGAATATGTAGTAAGCAGAAACACAGAATGCACTTATTCTGTCAGTCATAAAGAAGATGCATAATAAACTGCAACTTCATTTTCTTCAGTTGAAAAATGAACTAGATTACTTCTAAACTAGATTCCCTTCAAGCTCTAATATCCTGTAAACTCGAAATTTCTCAAATTATGACAAGTACACATACACAAACCAAGATATAAATGCCTGTAGCCATACCCTGTTGGGTGGGCTTCTCGGAAGTGATGTCTATTTGCTAAGGGGCACTCTACCCATTTGCTATGGGTCTCAGCTCAGAGCCAAATCTCCTTACAAGAGTTGAGGGCATATACTGGAGGAAGAACTATCTTGCAGTCATCATTGATTTCCAGGAGTTAGACTAGACCTTGCATTTTTCTTTTCTTTTTTGATTTTTTGATGCATAATTAAATTCCACATTGGCATGTAAGAAAAACAACATATCAAGACATGTATACTGAGGGAACACCAAAGGAACTTTCCTGAAATGCCGACTCCCATATTCAGAAGAGGATTTTGTGTGGAAGCTTGCAGGACCAAAGGTACTAACTCTACTGGCTTTGGTCTTTACCATATTGTCTTTCATAGCTCTCAAAGACCTGGACTCACAAAGTGACATTTCTAGGAGACCTTTTCCTAGGGTTCTAGGCTATTAAAACCTCTCTTCTTCTATCTTTTCCATATATATCTTATATGTACATTGTTATTTTCATGTTTGTGTTTTCTAGTACAACATGAACTTCTTGAGGACAGGAATTGTTTTCGCCATATTTTTTTTCAGTTCTCAGCATTAGGGACATTGTATAACACCCAGTAAGTACTTAATAAATCTTCATTGATTGACTTTCAAAAGTTTTAAACAGACAATCCACTACCTTTTTTTTTAAAGCCTAACCTTATGGAGTATACATATAGCTTCAAGTTAGGAAATTTAATATGAGATGTGTGTGTGTGTGTGTTTGTCCTTCATTGCTGAAGACCATGTCATGAGAGAAATAATGACATGACTTGCACTTGACTTTATTTTGACTGAGGGAGGGCTGTGCAGGTCACCAGCCTCACTTCTCCTCCAGAGCCATCTGAATCCAGGGACCAGATATTCATCAGGATGACTGGAGATGACCCAGGATGAGGCAACTGGGGTTAAGTGACTTGCCTGAGGACACACAGCTAGTGAGTGTCAAGTGTCTGAGGTAAGATTTGAACTCAGGTCCTCCTGAATCCAGCACTGCTGCTCTATCCACTACACCACCCAGCTGCCCCTAATATGAGATGTATTTAATATTAGATATATAGAGCAGATAGGTGACCCAGTGGATAGAGTGCTGGGCCTGGAATCAAGAAAACTCATCTTCCTGAATTCAAATCTGGCCTCAGACACTAACTAGCTGTATGATCCTGGGCATGTCACTTAACACTGTTTGTCTCAGTTTCCCCATCTATAACATGAGCTAGAGAAGGAAATAGCTAACCACTCCAGTATCTTTGCCAAGAAAACCAAATGGAGTCCATGAAGAGTCAGACACAATTGAAAAATGACTGGATAACAACAGACCTTAGACATTTAAAATCATAGAGATTCATTAGATTCCAAAGGCTATATGTAGCTAAGAACTATGTCTTTTCATCTCCCTTCCTAGTGCCTAATACAATGCTCTGTACATAGCAGGCACTTTAAAAATTGTTTGTGGAATCTGCCAAAATGAATTAAGAAATCAGTAAGAACTCCAGGAAAGTCCGGTGATTTCACTTTGATAGTGTCCTTAACTTGCTGAAAGACTCCCAATTTCCCTAGTAAAGTTTGGTCTGGTGTGCAAAATCAGGAGGTTGAAATAAAAATAAGTAGTTAATTACACTTACGTGGCTATTATTTACAAAGCTTAAAAGTCAGTAATGCCTCTTATTACTCAAACAAATATTATAAGATATAGCATAATAAGCATTTGAAGAACCAAGGTAGTTTCTTTAACAAATGGTAGGAAGAAAGTAGATAACAAAAAGAATGAATCGTACCCCACAAATTATCTTGTAATAGGTTAGAAATAATTCTAAAGCAATCATCATTGTAATTTTGGGGAAACAAAACTAAAATACCTCTCTCAATTTGAATTAAAATGATCACCAAATGCCCTAATAGGTCAGATACATCCAGTCTTGTCTTACAAGTATAAAATTATCCATCATGTCTAGAATCCATAGAACTCAAGGGCATTTATTGACTAAGATTCAGAATGTCTGACCTTTTAATTCATATTTCAGAGGGCTGGATGAGTAGAAAAGAAATCAGGAATCAAAATGTATATCTTGTTGCAAAAATGGCCAAGCACTATTCTAACCATGTTAGCTAGGGTTGATGAACATAACGAATGCTACATCATGCCAATATTAATTCATGAAACAACAAATATGTATTGCTATCTACTACTATTCACTGTGGAAGATACAAAGATATGGCCATGCCTTCAAAGAACTTACTGTTCATTAAATTGTAAGCTCCCTAAAATCAAGAAACCATGGTATTTCCATTTTTTCAATGCCTAGAATAGTACCCACACATCACAGATTGTCTTAGTAAATGTTAAATTTATTTTGGTAAAATTTTCTGGTTTGAGAAAAAAAGACCCACATGAACCAAAAATCATGATATTTCAAAGACATGTGGGGGTTCTTCCACTAAAGCTAATGGCAACTCTTCCATGATTTTGTTTTTTAGTAATTTTAGCAATGGTTATGGTCTCCCCCTTCCCCCTAACCCACATAACTCAAGCCCTAATCCTCACTTGATAGCCAAGATTCTAGTGACAGACTTCTCCAAACTTAATTAAGCCGATCCTCAGATAGCATGCCGCTGTGAGCCATACCTATAGTATTTCCACACTGGTAATTATTCTTGGCTTATTAATCACTGGCCAATCTACAGAAGCAATTCACATTTTATTTTAAAAGGCTAAAAATAAAATGTGTTAATATATAACTAATTATATGTTAATATATTATATATAATTAATATATTAATAAAATATACAAAAATATAGATGGATAGAGAATCCATTTTCCAGGTACAAATATGATAGAGAATCCATTTTCCAGGTACGTGGCTCTACTTCTAAATTAAAATGGCTAATAGAGTTCTCTTATGATAATTCAATTAAATTCATTTAATGTTTACTAAGCAAGCAGGTAGTTCAGTGGATAGAGTGCCCCACATGGAGTCAGAAAGACATCCTCCTGAGTTCAAATCTGACCTCAGACACTTACTAGCTGTGCGACCCTGGACAAGTCACTTAACCCTGTTGGCCTCAGTTTCCTCATCTGTAAAATTAGCTTGAGAAGGAGATTGTAAATCATGCCCAGAAAACCCAACATGGGATCATGGAGAGTAGGACACTATTAAAAAATTACTGAACAACAACACATTTATTCTCAAAAACCCATCATTCTACTGGCATCCCCTTTAATAACCCAAAATCACTGCTACCTCACAACTAGGCATTAGAATAGGACTTTGGTGGAGGCCACATTTGGTTGAACCAAATTGTGCTGGACCCAGAGCCCAAATGTTGCTACATCAAAGGGATCCTCTTGCCAGCTTTCTCTGTTGTAATAAAGACAGGGATAGGACTTGTGATTTCATGTATTAATTTCATATGCTAATGAAGTTCCTCTATGAAGGGAAACTTCATATACTAATGAACTTGCCTAATGAAGTTTCTGAAGGGAAATTATGGAGAAGGAAATTTCATCTCTCAAGGTAAGTTGGCAACTTCTCTGAAACTAATTTGCTTAGGGAACTGATCATTTGTATGACTTGTTTAGGGTCACACAACAGATATATATTAGGGCAGAATCTGACCTCAGATCTTCCTGACTCTGGGTTAGATTTCTACCCACAATGTACATTGTCTCTCTTCTACCATAATATTGCTGCTAAAATTTAAAAAGAAAATTGAGAATCCAACATAATCCAAAAAGCATTTATTAATTACTTAATATGTCATAGAAATAATGTGTCATAGGGGACAGAGATGATCTCAGAGCCAGAAAGACCCAGGTTCAAGTCTTGCCACTGATTCTTACAGGCTATGTGACCTTGAGCAATTCTCTTGACTTCTCAACGGTGAAGGCAACTCTCTAAAACTAGAAGATACTGTTCTAGTAGAGAGAATTTGGTAGAGAGAATTTGGTAGAGAGAATTTCTCCATCTAGAAGTTCACTATATCAATGCAGTGACATCTAGCCCCTGTCACATGTGTAAGATACTGACTGTGCTATGCAAGGGGAACACTGGGGAGATAAAACATGTCAACAGGGAAGTGTTTATGTAACCATTTTAAAGAATAATTATATATATATATGTATGTATGTGTACATAGAGTCCTATGTCTTATATATTTAGGTTTGGAAAGTACATAAGTTAACTCATCTAGTCCCCTCAAAAAAACTGTGAAGTGGGTGCTGTTATTATCACCATTTTACAGAAGAAACTAAAGTACAGGAGAATTGGCCAGAGTAACACAGGTAGGGAGTAAACGAGGCAGGATTTGAATTCAAGCCTTCTTGACTCCATGACCTCTGCTCTCTCTATACATTGCACCACCTCACTGCCTACCATGTCACCTGAATGCCTGTTTAGAAACAGAAAGAAAACACTCCCATAGGTGATGGAACATAACCTTTGAAGAAAGCTATGGAATGATCCTACAACCTAGCCACTGTAAGCCTCAGTTTCCCCAGCTATAAAATAAGCAAGTTGGACTAGATGACCTCAGAAGTCCTTTCCAATTCTAAACCAATGATGAAATTTCACTCCTACATGGTTGAAAATAAGACTGTGTCCTAAGATTCCCCTCCTCTGCAGATACACACTTTAAAAAATCCACCAAAACTTATATTTAAATAATTTGGTATAGCAATTAGATGAAATGGATGCATATCCTCCAGCTATAGCGAACAGGAAGATAAGCATCCTCCTTGTGTTGATGACATGGTTTTATTATCTGTAACTAGCAGCAGATTTAAGAACCAGCTGAACCTGTTGGCTAATTATTGTCGGAAAGAACAGATAAGCCTTAACCATGCAGAAATGAAAAGCAGTTATATTTAGTCAGAATTTTCCACCATTCAAAGGGATGATATTAAATAAGCCCATCCAACAAGTCAATTCATTGAGTTTCTCAAGGGTGTATTTCAGACCCAGGTTATGCTGGAAAGCATGTCAGGATGGAGTCTGCCCCAAAGACACCTACACAGGTTTTTCTGAGGTGAAGGGGGTAGTTTGGTTGTATCTTAGCATTTTACAGCCCAAATTGACCTATTCCATATTTATAGCACATAACTCGAGGGTCTCAATTGACTGTTCAAGTTCAGGTATTTTTTAAAAATAATCTTATTGATGTATTTTTTTTTTGCATCATCTACATTTTCCACCATGTCCCAGTGAGCCACTCCTCATAATGAAGAATTAAAAAGAAAAAGAAAGAAAAAATTCACAAAACTGACTATGTTAAAAAAAAAAAAAAAGTCTGGTGTTAAGGTTGTAGTTCCAAGCCATGGGTCCCCCACCTCAGCCAAAGAGCAGGGGCGCATGTCTTCTCTGAGCTCTTTGGGGCCAGCATCATTTGTTATCATTTTACCACATTCACTTTCAACTCTTTTGTTACCTTCATTTCCAATTGTGCATATTGTTTGTCTGGTTCTGCTTACTTAACTTTGTAAGTTTTTCTGAATTCATTTTGTCCATCATTTCTGACAGGACAGTAATATTCCAGTACAATCCTATACCACTATTTCTTTAGCCCAGCTCCAATTTATGGGCAGCTACTTTGTTTTCAGTTCTTTGTTAGAGACACACAGAGAGAGACAGAGACAGAGAGACTGAGACTGGAGAGAAAAGAGAGAGACAGAAATAAAGGAGAGAGAGAGAGACTGGAGAGAAAAGAGAGAGACAGAAATAAAGGAAAGAGACAGAGAGAGGGAGAGAAAGAGAGAGAGAGAGAGAGAGAGAGAGAGAGAGAGAGAGAGAGAGAGAGAGAGAGAGAGAGAGAGAGAGAGAAAGAGAGAGAGAGAGAGAGAGAGAGACTGAGACTGGAGAGAAAAGAGAGATAGAGGACAGAAAAAGAGAGAGACAGAGAGAAGAGACAGAGAAAGAAGAGATAGTGAGAAAGGAAAGAAGACTCAGAGAGACTGAGACAGGGAAGAGATAAGAGTATACATTTATGCAATACCAACTCTATGCTTAGCACTGAGACAAACTGGTAACACAAATGCCAACATGCCAGGCAGTACCTATCCTCAAGGTATAGCTTCTACCAAAAGTACTGCCCTCAATATTTTGGTGAGCCACGGACTAGCTCAAGACCATAAATAAAAGGCTACCCAGATGTCCAAAGGAAAAACTGGCCAGAAGCTAAGAAGTTATACAATTTATTCCTGTCCCACAGGATCAGAGAATCATAGATTTGGAGTTAGAAGAGACTGCGGCATTATCCAGTCCAGATCTCTTATTATTTTGCAAAAGGTGAAACTGCAGGCTAGGAATGTTAAATAACATTAACCAGCATTCATGATGCTCTTTAAGGTTCAGAAAGCACTTCCCATATACTATCCCATTTGAATCTCACAACCCAGTGAGAAAGGTGACATTATTATACCAATTTTACAGCTGAAGAAACTAAGGCAAATGGAGTTTAAGTAATAATAATAGCTAAACATTTATCTAGTGCTAAATGCCAGGCAAGGGGCAGTCAGGTGATGCAGTAGATAGAGCACTACACCTGGACTCAGGAAGACTCACCTTCCTGAGTTCAAATCTGGGCTCAGACACTTATTAGTTGGGTGACCTTGGGCAAGTCACTTCACCCTGTTTTTCTCAGTTTCCTCATCTATAAAA
Source organism: Bettongia penicillata ogilbyi (assembly GCA_023548195.1). NCBI lineage: Eukaryota > Metazoa > Chordata > Mammalia > Diprotodontia > Potoroidae > Bettongia > Bettongia penicillata. The sequence goes on along the minus strand of JAJHZJ010000009.1, from coordinate 20,119,498 downwards.
TGATCTGGAAAAGGAAACAGCAAACCACTCCAGTATCTTTGCCAAGAAAAACAAACTAAAGAGTGGAACACAACTGAAATGTGACTACACAACAAAAAGATATAATGAAAACTCCTTGAGGACAGGGTCTATACATTTTAGTTTTCCATACCTTACTCCTATTATGGTGCCACAAATACATAATAGGTACTTAAAAAAATGTTTGTTGACTGCAGACTATTATCTCAACTTTGCATCTCATCCAACACCTGGCACAGTGCTCTGTGCATAGCAGGCACTTAGCAAATGTATGTCAAATAGTATTTACTGAATTTGATTTTAAAAACTATTTGTAAAAGCATTTTTTTAAATTACAAAAACTACTGCATCAACGCTTCTCTTACACATGAAAGAAGCCAGAGACTGTGGTCAATTTTTTATTTTTTTTTTATTGGCATAAGGACTAGTTCCTTAGGAATGCAGAGGGTTTTTCCCTTTTTTAAAAAATGTGTCCCTCCAGCTATTCACTGATTACTTGGAAGCTAGGGTATCAAGATCTAGAGTACTGTCTTCAGATCTGGCCCCCAGGACTTAAGAAGGACACTGAGAAGGTGGAGCTGTCCAGGGGAGAACAACCAGGGTGGTAGAGGGTCTTAAGTCCATGCCACATAATGATAGGCTAAAGTAATTAGGGATGTTAAGACTGAAGAAGAGGTGAATGAAGGTGGACATTGTAAATGTGTTGAAGTATTTGCAAGGTTGTCATGTGAAAGACAGACCAGGGGTGGGGAACCTGTGGCCTTCAGGCCACATGTGACCTTCTAGGTCCTTAAGTGTGGCCTTCTGACTGAATCCAGATTTTACAGAACAAATCATGTGGCCTTCTAGGTCCTAAAGTGCTGCCTTTTGACTGAATCCAAATTTTACAGCACAGATCATGTAGTCTGAAGGCCACAGGTTCCCCATCTCTGGTAGAATTTTTGCTTGGCCACAGGAAACAGAACAAGGAGCAACAGTGACAGTGGATGCTGAGCAATATTTCAGACTTGATGTCATAAAAACTCCCTAACAGTTAGAGTTGTCCCAAAGTGAAATACATTGCCTATAGAGGTAATGAGCTCCCCTTCCTTGGAAGTATTCAAGTAGTAGTTGGATAACAACTTTGAGGATACATTTCATACACGAGTTAGACCAGATGGCCACAGAATTCCCTTCCAAAACTCAAATTCTGTGACTCTCCAACCCTCTGTGAAAGCCTAACCTAGCCTACCCTAACTGGCTTAAACGTTTTGTGCCTCCTCAAATTACCTTACATTTGCTTATGTGCAGGTAGCCTCCTCCTAGGTTCCACCTGATCTGGTTCTTTAGTTTTTCAGTCATGTCTGACCCTTGGTGATCCCATTTGAGATTTTCTGGGCAAAGATACTGGAGTGGCTCACCATTTCCTTCTCCAGCTCACTTTACAGATAAGGAAACTGAGGTCAATAAGGGTTAATTGATTTGTTCAGGGTCACACAGCAGTTCTTTAGTATCAGTAGACAAAGAAATCAAACCCTTTCCCCATTTTTTCAAATAAGATCACTTCATAGATACCATGGGAAACTACAAAATTAGAATGAATTGGTTCATTTAATTTTCTGGTTAACTCAGGATTAAACAGAAAATACTTGTTGCTTCAGTCACTGTTGAAAATTCTCTGGTCCATTTTCCAGTATAGATAACTAATGCTAATCATGTAGTTTACTTTTACATGGTATTTTGTATATATTATCTCATATTCTTACAACAACCTAGAAAGGTAGGCAGTGCAAATGTTATTATCCCCATGTTATAGATGAGGATGCTGAGGCTCAGAGACATTAAATGTCTTGCTCAAAATCACATATGTAAAATGGAGAAAATACCACTAATATTACCTACTTCACACGATATATGGGGGGTGATTTCAAGAGCCTTTTAAACCTCAAGGCAAGATAAAAAATGTTATTCTTGTAAACAATAGTGGTAGAAAGAAAATCCAAGGCTCATGACAGGGCTAATGCTCTTCCATTACCCCAGGCTGACTCATTTCTTTTAGGACTCAAATCACCTGTGTCTTCAGGGTGAATATCTTGAATGTCAATGACCATCGAGCATGGCTATATATTGAGATGGAGAAAGTATAGGAGATTAAGTATAATAAGTACAGGTCACATACTAGAGAGTGTTTTCTGAATAAATGTCACCTTTTTAGCTTGCCATCTGTCTGTCTGTCCTCAAATTTTAACCAAAAAGAAGAAATTCTGCTTAACTGGAGATATTACCATAATTCATTTTCACATTAGTAGCCATCCTAACAAGAAGACATGTACGATTTCAGAGAAAGTACTTTGAGTTGTTCAGAAGAAAGATGACATGTAAGCCAAAGGGGTCATCTGCATTTTAGTCTTCTGTTGGATCTAAGACTACATGGGATAACAACTTAAAAATTTATTTCATTGACTATTGATACCATCAGCAGGGGAAGCAAGCCCATACTGGTGTATTATTTTATACTGACAACTTTTGAGTGATGTTATATCTGATTGAGGATATGCAATATTTCAGGGCTTGAAGGAATCTGCACAATAACATCATCCCCAAATTGGGGGATCTCTACATCTAACTAAAGGAAATTTTTCCACTTGGACTTTGCATAAAGACAGCAGCAAACAACTGAGGCAAGCATATTTCTCCCTGTATCATACCTCACTTGATATCAATAATCAGAGGCTCAGCAAACAGTGACTTCTGTTGTTTCATCTTTTAGGGAATTTTGTTTGATTCTAGCAATACAGATTTATGGATGGGTCATGCTGGCATCCTCCTTCCACTGGAACTTGAACTCCTGCCCTCTGGGATTCTGATCGGTGAGTTCTCACCTTATATTATCTAGTTAGGACTACATTGCCATTTCCTGGTCAATTCCAAGCCAACCTAACTCTTATTCCCTGATCTGTGCTGTCTTCTCCTATTAAAATTCAAGGGCAGCTAGGTGGGCAGTGGATAGAGTGTTGGGTCTAAAATCAGGAAGCCTCATCTTCCTGATTTCAAATCTGGTCTCAGACTTTGGACAAGTTATTTAATCCTGTTAGCCTCAGTTTCTTCATCTGTAAACTGAGCTGGAGAAGGAAATGGCAAACCACTCCAGTATCTTGGCCAAGAAAACTTCAAATGGGGTCATGAAGAGCTGGATGTGACTGAAAAGTAATCACATTATAATGGAAGTTCCCTGTAGGTTTGTTTTTGTATCTCTGGGGCTTAGCATAGTGTCTAGCATGTGGCACAATCTTAATAAACACATTTTTATTCATTCAATATAACACTGTGCTTTACTAAATCAAATTTGAGGGGTGCAGGGATCATGAGATCCTAGATTTAGAGCTAGAAGTGACTTTGGAAACTGAGGCCCCAAAAGGTTGACTTTTCCAAAGTCACATAGGCAATAAGCCATGGAGGCAGGCTGAGGACTCTGGTCCTCTGGCTCCAGAGTCAATAGTCTTTCCCACTGGGTTTCAATGCTTTCTTTATACTCAACAAGCAAAAAAAAATTCCAGTAGAATCATGTCCATTTCCTTTTCATATCCTTTCCATCAGTTGTGTGATTTTTAAAGATGTGATCTGACATGGAAGATCATTTCTGATTTTATTTCCACAATACTGGAATTGTTTCTTTCTAACTGCTTGCAATATTTTCTCCTTGACCTGGGAATTCTGGAATTTGGCCACAATGTTCCTAGGAGTTTCTCTTTTTGGATCTCTTTCAGGTGGTGATCAATGGATTCCTTCAATACTTATTTTGCCCTCTGGTTCTAGAATCTCAGGGCAGTTTTCCTTGATATTTTCATGAAGGTGATGTCTAGGCTCTTTTTTTTGATCATAGCTTTCAGGTAGTCCCATAATTTTTAAATTGTCTCTCCTGGATCTATTTTCCAGGTCAGTTGTTTTTCCAATGAGATATTTCACGTTCTCTTCCATTTGTTCATTCTTTTGGTTTTGTTTGGTGATTTCTTGGTTTCTCGTAAAGTCATTAGACTCCATCTGTTCCATTATAATCTTGAGAGAACTATTTTCTTCAGTGAGCTTTTGAACCTCTTTTTCCATTTGGCTAATTCTGCTTTTGAAAGCATTCTTCTCCTCATTGGCTTTTTGAACTTCTTTTGCCAATTGAGTGAGCCTATTTTTCAAGGTGTTATTTTCTTCAGCATTTTTTTGGGTCTCCTTTAGCAAGGTATTGACCCGTTTTTCATGCTTTTCTTGCATCTCTCTCATTTCTCTTCCCAGTTTTTCCTCCACCTGTCTAACTTGATTTTCAAAATCCTTTTTGAGCTCTTCCATGGCCTGAGCCCACTGGACATCCACCTCTGATGTTTGGGATAGAGAGGCCCCGACCTCCACGTCCTTCCCTGATAGCAAGCACTGTACTTCCTCATCAGAAATGAAGGGAGGAAGGAACATCTCTTCCCCAAGAAAGTAGCTCTCTATGGTCTTATTTTGCTTCCTTTTTCTGGGCATTTTCCCAGCCAGTTACTTGACTTCTGAGATTCCTCTCCACCCCTGCCTAGATCTGCCCAGCTGGTGCTTGGGGTCTGAGATTCAAATGCTGCTCCCCAGCCTCAGGGCTTTCCCTGGCAGGAGCGGCTGCTATTCAATGTGAGCTTAAGTTCTGGTGCTTGGGTGGGGGCAGGGCCGCCTCCCAGGCTCAGTTCCCTCAGGGGGTTTATGCAGAGACCTTCAGTAATGGAGTGGAGCTCCTGTCTGCTCCGGGAGTCCTGGGCTGCCACCGCCTCTGCCGCTGCCTCCCAAGGGGACCCGAGTCATGGAGAAACCCTGTTCCCCTCTCGGCCAGCCCAGATGTCTCTCTCACTGACCTGTAGCACCTGTGGGTGCAGGGACCTTCGCGGCCACTGGAGGTTCCATCCCTGAAGCCTGCTCAGATCTGCTCCTCTTGGGCCGCACGGCCAGGGCAGCGCAGGGGTGGGCTCCGCTGTCCAGTGCACAACGGACCCCTGGGGACTGCTTTCCAGGACTCTCTGGAATGGAAATCTCTTCTACTGAGTTTCTGCATGGCTTGCACTGCTCCAGAATTTGTAGGGAGTTCTTTTTACAGAAAATTTATGGACTATGGTCTCAGAGCTAGCATACGTGAGTCTTTCTACTCTGCCATCTTGGCTCCTCCCCTGAAGATCATTTCTGAAAGACAGCTTGTGTTCTTCTCTTATCTTCATCAAGGATGCTGATAATATATGTCTAGATTATTCTCATAAAGACTTTATAAAGCTATGAAAGCAAGTATTTCAGTCAATAGTTACATTCTCTCAATCACCTCTATTTCAATAATAATAAGGTACATGATTTTGTTTATAAGCCTGTCTTGGACTGAAAAAATCCTTCCCTTTTATTAAAGTTCAATTCAAGTGATACCTCCTCCATCAAGCCTCCTTGTCTAAATTTATTGGGAAGGGGGAAAAGTAGGGGGAGCAGGAGTCACCTCAGAAAATGAGTTCGTCTTCCTTAAGTCTCACAACATATTTTATCTGAACCTCTCCCTTGCACTAATCATGGTCCATGATTCCTAGCACGCAGGCTTTATCCCACCTATCAGGCAATAGGCTCTGGACCTTATTTCATCTTTGTGACTTAAATGTTCAGCTCAAGTACTTTAAGGACCTTCTTGATCCCTGAAGTCATTAATGCTCCCCCACCAATCCCTGAAATTACTTGGCACTTAATTTGTGTATGCTTTGTATTTACTTATCAGTACACATGTTTATGGGACAGTTAGGTGGCGCTGGACCTGGAATCAGGAAATCTCATCTTCCTGAGTTAAAATCTGACCTCAGACACTTACTAGCTGTGTGACCCTCGGCAAGTCACTTAACCCTGTTGGCCTCAGTTTCTTCATCTGTAAAATGAGCTGCAGAAGGAAATAGCAGTCCAGTATCTCTGCCAAGAAAACCCCAAATGAGGTCATGTAGAGTCAGACATGACTAAAATGACTGAATAACCCATATGTTTATAGGATCATTGATGTAGAAAGCAAAAGGACCTTGGGGCCACTTAGTTCAATCATCTGATTTTATGAATGACTAAAACTGAGGTATAGAGTGGCAATATCCAGGTAGTAAGTATCTGAGGTCAGATGGGAGCTCAGGTCTTCCTGACTCCTCATCTGGCCCTATCCATCACTCTCAGATGCCTCCTATGATTACATAAGCACTTTTGGTTTTTGTCCCCAGTGCCTAGCTCAGTGTTTGTCACATGGTAGATTCCAAATAAAAACCTAATGGACTGAATTGAAAAATGTTTGTTGCTTAAAAAATGTTTATTGAATTGGATAACTCTTCTCCAAATTCTTGTTTAAAATGACTTTACTCCAACTTGAAACCAAAGGACATGACACTAAGTTCCAATAACAAGCTACACTGGAATTTCTTTCAGGCACGCATTTTAAGCAGCAGAGTCTTTCTGCAGCCTTCTGCTTAGAAAGGTTGTGAATTTCCTTCAGTATTTCTCCCCTGTTTGGGCAGCTCATAAACTCATGGAGTGTGAATCACAGTATGCCTTTTGGTAAAGTATGTCACTTATATAACTCTTCCTAATGATATCTGAAAATATGTCAGAGGCACTTGGCTGGGTTTGGTTTGTTTTTTCAGACTTAAATTTACATTCAGCTCTTCAAGTTTATCATGGTAAGCCCACTGGAATGTTAACACGAAATCTTGTGAATTCTAATAAGCCTAGACCACACTCGCAAACAAAAATTTTCCTTCAAATCCTCTATTAACTTTCAGAGTATCCAGCAGCCTTGAGGCTGACAGATTCAAGGAGGATAACTACACACACACACACACACACACACACACACACACACCAAGTATTAAGCCAAAGAAGGATCTGAAAGGGTTTCATAAAATGTTTTTCACATTTATACCAAACACCTCACCGATAATACCCTTAGGGAGTTTATCATTAAATAGGGATAGGTGAGACATGTAACTTGATCACTATCATATAAGCCAAAACATTCCTAGTGTGAGGAAAGGTCCAGATAAATATCCTTTGTATCAAGAGTATCGTACTCAATTCTGAAAATCATATCTTCTGATAAACAGTGTCAACCTGCATGATGGCCAAGAGGGATGAGGAGTGTGTGGTGGGGGGGTGTATGAGGGGAGGAGACTTCAAAAACATGACCTAAGTAACGTAGACAAAACTTAGTTGGGGTGGAAGGAAGAGAAGGGTATCCTAGCTATCTTCAAGTGGGTAAAGAAGTCACATGGAGGAGTGTTTAGATATATTCTGCTTGCCCCATAAGGTAAACCTGAGAAAAAAGACATGAGAATGGCTTTCTTGTTTTCAGATTTGCAAAGTACATTCATCACAAAACCCTTTGTGGTCAGTAACATGCTAGAGAGGAGATTCACCTTTGAAGTAGGGTTAGTCTAGCTGTTATTGTATACATATTTTCATTGACCTCTATATGTCCATGTTGTCTTTCCCAGTAAAATGAGTCCTTTGAAGGCATAGACTGCTTTTGTCTTTATATCCTCAGCATCTAACAGAGTACTTGGCATATTTTCTCACTGGCTACACTCCTTTGGACTTTTCCATCATGTCATCAGGAACCTCATCATTTTGCAAAATAGCACTGGCCTTGATATATTTAACTTCATCAGTACCCTCTTTCCCCTAGGACCTCTCTGATTGGAAGATGGAGCAGAGAGCTCCTCCCAAACTTCCATTTAAAGCTGGTGATCTACACAACCCTCCCTCACTCAAAGCAAAGTCAAATGCAAGCCATGTCATCATTTCTCCAAAGCATGGTCTTCTTCAGCAATGAAGGATGAACACAACAACCCTGCCCCAAGTATCTTGTCTTCCCTCTCACCATCACTTTTAGCTTACTCTGGTGTTTTGTCTTCTCGCATTAAATTGTAAGCTCCTTGAGAACAGGAACTGTTTTCTGGTTTTTTGGTATTTGTATCCCCATTTCCTAGCACAGTGCCTAACAAATAACAGGTACTCAATAAATATTTATTATCAAGTGATTAATAAAAGCTTCTTGATTCACAATATCTATCACCCTTTCTTATTTCCAAAATAATAAAAATAACAGTCCTGTTATCTGAGATAATACTTGAGAAACTGGTTTTTTTATAAATACCACCACCCCTCTACCTACTCAAGGGAGGCCTGTGCATTTTTGAGAAGTGGCAAAAATCTTCTATTCTTAAGCACTAACAGATGGATCATGCCTAAGGAATTCTTTAACCCCTACTGCCATGTTGGGGGTGTCCCTGAGCAAGTAACTAAAGTAGATGAAGGGCTGTCATATGAAATTAGATTTGTTCTGCTTGGTCCCAGAGGCCAGAAAAAGGAAAAAGTGGCAGGAAGTTGCAGAAAGGCAGACTAAGACTTGATGTAATTTTGCAATTAAATAAGTGTTGGGCTGCTTCAGTGGGTAGCAGGTTCTCTTGAACTAATGGTCTTCAAACAGCAGCTGGAATTCCACTGTCAGATATGATGGAGAGAGGATTCTTGGACAGGTACAGGTTGGACCAGGGGTGGGGAACATGCAACCTTGAGGCCACATGTGGCCGTCTCAGACCTCAAGTGCAATCTTTTACCTGAGTCCAAGTTTTACAGAAAAAAAATCCTTTTATTAAGGGGATTTGTTCTGTGAAGTTTGGATTCAGTCAAAAGGCCACACTTGAGGACCTACAAGGCCACATGTGGCCTTGAGGCCTCAGGTTCCCCACCCCTGGTTGGAACAGGGCCTCTGAGGTCCCTTCCAGTTCCAACAAATTGTGATCCTGAATAATGTCACGTATTATACACCAAGACAAGACATGTACTGTGTTGGATCTTGAACATTTCTCTCCATTGCTTTTGAGGTATTAGAAAAAAGTGTCACAGCCAGGAACTATGGAGGATGCTAAAAATTATAAAAAAAAAAACCAGATTCTCAGAAGTATGAGCTTTATCTGAGTAGATAATACATATGGGGTATGTGAGCAGGCTCCCTTGACAGCTCTGCATAATATGCTTTTGTATTGTTCTGAGCTGGGGGAGGGCACACAAGTTGTACCAGACTCATTGAATGTTCTTTCATAAATAAGGTCCTAATGCCGGGGATCAGAGATTTAGAACTGGAAGGGACTGCAGAGACCAACCTCCTCATTTTGCAGATGAGGAAACTTGAAACTAAGAGAGTGGAAGTGGCTTGTCCAAGGTCACACAGGCAGTAAGTGGTAGCGCTGGATTTCAGTCTAGGTCCTCTGAAATGAAATCCACCACACCAGAAGAGATCATAGGTTGATGCCCTCAGATTGCTCTCATCTCAGATTCAGGTGATTGAATGGATTAGCCAGATGCCCAGCCTGCCCTGTTGGCCTCTATCTAGGTTGGCTTTAGTTATGCTTCTCTATTCTCCTTGGCCATCTTTTCCTCATTAGCCATCCTGCCTAGAATGGGCAGAATCCCTCTTTCCAGATCTAAAATCATACCCTATTCAAATCAAAATTGCCATTCCTTAAACAAAGCGTACGTCAATCTACTCCCAGATGGCTCTACTCAACAGTTTTGTATACTTCCAAACCTCAACATTGCCCCATGTCCTTCTCATCTCCCCCATTAGAAGGTAAGGTCCTTAACAGCAGGGACTATCTCATTTTGGGGTTTGTATCTTTAGAACTTAACAGAGGGCTTGGCACACAAGTGGTCAATAAATCCTTTTTTCATTGATTTCTGCCCAGTCAGGAAGTCTGGTTGACTTAGAGATTCAGTCCCTCTCACTCCTCAGCAAAAATGCTTAGACTAAACAAGATCCCTGTGCAGTCTAAACTGGCTTATCTCTGCTTCTTTGGAATAGCAGCTCTCAAACTTCCTTCAGTATACAGACTACTCTGTCAAAGAAAAGAACACCCCCCCAAACCCTGGCCATCAGCATCTGAACCATTCTCACAATGAATGGGAGAATTAGCACCACTTTCGTAGAGACACATAGGAAAGACTATTGCAAACAAATTATTGTTCATTCATGACAAACACCAAAGAATTGTCATGTAAGAAATGTTCATTCTGTAGGTGGACAACTAGAAGTTGGAGTGGGGGCATGCAGGAAAAAAATCTCCATGGGCCACTTCATAAGAACCAACTACTCTGTAGCAATGTTGAAGAAAATGAATTATCTGATGCGAAAACCACACATTAAGACAAACTTAAGGTATTGTGTTCCATGTCTCAAATTAGCAAAAATAGCCTCCTCAAAAGAACATACTTAGTCTACACAACCTATCATACTAGGACTAACTTTTTGGACAGCAATTACAAAGGACTTTAAAAGCCAAAAAGTTTTAAAAATTTGATCTTAGAGGTAAGAGGGAACCACTGGAATATATTAAATAGGGGGTGATGTGGTCATACTGGCACTTTTGGAAAAGCAATTTGGCAGTTAAGTGGAGAATGGACTGGAGGTGAGGAGAGTTAAGGGTCTGCACATGGGCAGAAGGGGGAAAAATTCAAGAGATGTTATGAAGGTAGAAATGATAGGGCCTGACAACTGGTTAGATATGGGGATGGGGTGAGAGTGAAGAATTGTGGATGACACCAAAATTTCAAGCATTGTTGACTGGGAGAATGGTAGTGATGGGGTGTGTTCATCCTTCGTTGCCAAAGAAGACCATGCCATCAGAGAAATGATGACATGACTTGCACTTAACTTTGTTTTGAGTGAGGGAGAGCTGTGCAGGTCACCAGCCTCACTTCTCCTCCAGAGCCATCTGAATCCAGTGACCAGATATTCATCAGGATGACTGGAGATGACCCAGGTGAGGTAATTGGGGTTAAGTAACTTGCCCAAGGTCACACAGCTAGTGAGTGTCAAATGTCCGAGGTGCGATTTGAACTCAGGTAATCCTGACTCCTGCTCTATCCACTGCACCACCTAGCTGTCCCAAGTGATGAGGTACAGACGCTGGGAACCCCTTTGAACTCTCCATGAACCTTCCCACTTGATCTGGTGTTTGCCTGAGGCCATAAACCTTTCATTATCATTTTGTCCAAGTGCCTCCAGCTGTTTCCATCCCTTGATCACATTAAAATCCCACTCCCTTGTTTCTGACCTCTAATCACCCCAGTCCCATCAAGATCCTCTTAGACTCCTCCTCAAGACCCTCCCTAAACCTCTCCTCCCATCACCCCAGACTACTAGACCACCTCCAGAGCCCTCCCACAGCTTTTCTGGATATAAACTTCGTCTTGCCTCTGTGAAGGCGCTCACACTCAGATTCAATCTAGCTCAGATTCTATCTGACCTACTTGTCAATACAAGCGTCACAATGGTGAGGCTTCTTAAAGAGTCAACCCAATAAAATGAATCTTTAATAAACTTTGTTTTACTTTGACTGAAAAAAGGCTTGGTTCAAATTCTTTCAGGTAGGACCTGGGGTGTCAGTGTTTTGGGGTCCCAAACACCCCAGATCTCAACATTATGGTTCCTTGATCTCAATGGTAACAGAAATTAGGAAGAGGGAAGGGTTTAGAGATAAAGATAATGAATGCCAGCACTGAGACCAATTATCTCTTTTTCCTTGTTCTTACCTTTTCTGATCATACTTTTCTTGGACTCTATCCTCTATACTATTTACTTAGAGCAGAAGGAGGTTTAGCATTCATTTAGTTCAACTATTTTACAGTTGAAGAAACCAAAGTCCAAAAATGTTAAGTGATTTTCCAAAGGTGATACAGGTAGTACTAGGTAAAGGTGGAATTCTAACCTAGGTAGTCTGAGTCCAAATCCACCTCTCCTACTATATACTACACTGCCTCCAATTGGCAATATACTGCAGCCAAATGAAAGGGATTTCCTATGAATGTATTCCAGATGCTTCTCTTTTGGGATGATATTGGATCAATTAAATCAAGCTCCCGAATATGACAGGTTCTCTTTAATTAATCTAAAAGCATTTATTAAGAATTTACTATGGACCAGGCACTATGCTGAAAGCTGAGGTCTACCTTCAAGGAGCTTAAAAGATCCACAGTTACTCTAGGGATTGGTCCAACAATCCAAACAGGGAAAGCCAAATGGATCAAGAATGCCTATTACCCAGATTATGACACACAATGATGCATATATGTTAGACAGGAACCACAGATAAATAACGAGTTGAGCCTAGGATCAAATAAATGAAAGAGATCATGTTGGTTTGCCTTTAAACATTCTTATGCTGCAATCTGGCACAAAAGCCCAGCTTTTAAACACCAACATTCTCCCAGTGATATTGTATGGCTAGGGATCAGGGAACACTGCAGTCTCTAAAGAATCAAAACTGAAAGTGACCCAAAGAGTAGCAAATAAAATTCTGGTGGACAAAGATACTAGTATTAATTAACAATAGTATAAATAGAATTATCAGTCATTAGGAGTCTGGAAAAGAATTTCATAGAATGGTAGAAATGGATGGAATTTTAAAACTATCCTATGAAAGAAAAACTGAGGCTGAGTCATTTTCCCAAGGTCATATGGTATAGCAAAGCTGAGACTTGAATCCCAGTTTCCTGACTGCAAGTCTATAGCTCTTTCTGCTAAATGAGAAGTTCATCTGGGGCCCAGAAACTTTAAAAAAAGATTTTGATAATTATATTTCCATATATTTTAACGTGCTCATTTAAAAACATTCTGAGAAAGGATCCATAGGCTTCTCAAGAATGCTAGACATGGTCAGTATCATAAAATTGACTAAGAACCTGTCCATGCTGTTATTCTAAGTGATTATCCCATTTCCTAGATCTTTAATTTGTCTTCTCATTACTTTGTGTAGGCACTTAATAAAATCTGTTGAACATAACTGAATTGAATTGCTAGGAAAAAATTCCAGATAAATCACAGGGCTCAGGAGGCACAGAATCTAAGGGACTGAAATAACCTTATGGATTATTTCTTCTGAACTTGCTTTACATAAAGGAAACTGAGGCCCAGAGCGGTTGAATGGCTTGGCCAAATTCAAACAGCTAGCTGTGGTAGAGCTGTGATCAGCTCTCCAATTCTTATACTGCTTCTCTTTCCCTTTTACTTTCCAAGAAAAACATCCAGAAGTGGAAACTGCTGGATAGAAATCACAAAATGAAACTCAGAAAATTTCCGGAGACCAACCAGCTGAGTCTATGAGCCTTTCTCAGGTTAGACTGGAACATACAAATACATTCTATTATAATTAACTCAGCTTTTCTCCTTCACACAACTGAATGAACATGGCTCTTCAGTGTTCTGTGAAATTACGAGCTAGAAAGGTGAACTGTTTCAGAAACTTTAGTAGGCAGTTCTAACCTTAGCCTAGAATTCAAAGCAAGGCTTCAGTGAGATTAATGAAATCAAGATACATGAACTTGGAGAAGTTTCTCTTCCTGGTCTTTGACACAAAAATAAAAATGACCATTTTTATAGTTTTTGGCTTACTGATGATTGACTTGGAGGTGCCATGTTTAAGTTCCAAACGTTGGGTGTGCCTTATCCAGGTCAGAACTGGAATCTGCCTGTGTTTAAAGGATCTGAAATGAAAAGATCTCCTCTCCTTTCTGGCTTCCTTCAAAATTCTGCTAAAACCCTACTTTCCATAAGAAGCCTTTCTAGGTGCCCCCTTAATAAGTTAATGCCTTCCTACTAAGATTATTTCCAAATTATCTTGTGTATTTCTTGTTTATAAAAAATGTTGGAAGAGAATTTAAAAACCAAGTATTTGAGGGCAAAATGATGAAAAGGACAAAGTCTCTGGGAATCTTTGGGCTCCCTTTCACTTCACCATTCTTGTCTCTACCAGGTTTGATGGACTGTTCTCTCTTTATTGCCTAGACCCCCACCTCCAACACCCCAAGACTGCCTTTCTCTAGCTCTCCCAAAACTGTAGTCTAATCCCCTACTAAGGTGATAGTTGTGACTGCTTTTAAGGCTGTATTCCTGAGGGGGGAGGGGTGTTGCATTTTAACAGGGGACATTTGAACACTGAACAATTATTCCAATCTAACCAAGTGGGCTTCCGTTGACCTTTAAGCCTGAGTCTAAAGCAATGTAGAAAGGAAATAAAGGTTCCTCAAAGTAGCAAACCTTTAGGCTGGAAATTGTCCAATATTTTGAAATAAAATGATTTTATATATAAATATTCCTTGAACCTTGATGAAATAGCAAAGCTTTAAGTACAAAAACACACACATAGATGGAGAAAAAGGGCTCCTAGCTGCAGCCAGCACTCAGAGTTAAGAGGTGAGGTGGAGGAGAGGGCAAGAGTAGGTACTGAATAATCATCCCCTGGAATAAACACAATATACATTAAAATAAATTCCATATTGGTTCAAATATAGGCTGTATTTTCTATCATACCTGACTTGTATAAAACCTGAGGTATATAAGGCCTAGAAGGGATTTTATCCCCCCAGGATACACATCATATACATTTTTTTTTAAATTTTAAAGAGATCATAGGATTGTAGATAAAGAGAAGAGACTTTAAAAGTCATCTAGTCCAATCTCCTCAACAGATGAGGAAAATGGAGAGAGGTGAAAGAGGTTAAAAGACATGCTCAAAGTCATGGAGGTAGTAAATATTTCAGAAATGTGGCCTGTTAAAACAGGCATGCTATATTTGAATCAATGCAGTAGATACTATGATGGTAACATTGGAGTGGACGGTTGTAGGGGTGATGATGCCATTTCTGTCTTTCATTTATTTCTTTACTCGACCATGTTATGATGGGTAATTGGCATTTTTTTAAAGTAAAAACATAGGCCTCATGAGAATAGAGCACTGGACTTGAAGTCAGGAAGACCTAAATTTAAATCCAGCCAAGATTCTTACTAACTTTGTAACCCTGAGCAAGGCATTTAATCTGTCTGCCTCAGTTTCCTCATCTGTAAAGGGGGGATAATAAGAGCACAGGCCTCTTAGTACTGGGAGAATCAAATGATATGTTTGTAAAATGTTTTGTAAACCTTAAAGCACTATATAAATAAATGCATGTTATTATCATCCTTATTATTTCTTATAAATAAATATTTATCCTGTAAGCAACAATTATACTTGGGAACAAAAGAAGTAGCAACTAGATTCAGAAATAATTTTTATACACAAAATTCAAATATTTAAAATTCAGTAAATGCACAAAAATAACTCTGCTACTTAATACCTGTATGTCCTTGATCAAGTCATCTTCCTCCCAGGTGCCTCAGTTTCATAGTCTCTTTAAAATTAAGGAGTCAAGAAGTAAGGGATCTCTGGGTATGGAACATTGCATATTGATCAATTTCACTGATTCTTTAAATATATCTATGTAGAGAAATATTGGTATAAGGGATGAACTCTGGGAGGAGGAAGAGAAGGCATACATAGGAAATTTAGGAGATATAAAAAACCCAAAGATACCAATAAAAACTTGTTTTAAAAACTAATGAATAGGTTAGGTTAAATGTTATCTAAAATCCCTTCCAGTTCTAAGTCCTACAAGAGTTCCGAAGCTCCTGATTTGCAATGCAATAGGAAGTGACCTAGGTAATTTTGATATCGTGGTTATGGAGACTTCGTTAATCTATCCAAAATAGCAGCCATCTTCTGTCTCTCTTTTCTATGTCAAAGAATGGAAACACTTTTTTAGGAGTATTTTAGCCTGCTACTTGCCATGCTTCCTAGAACCACTTCAGCGTTCATCTGGAGTTTTTCCTTTCTTTGGACGCAGACTTTTTACAAATAATTTTTCTATAGTTTGAATCTTATCTATAGAAAACCAGGGAGGCAGTACATGGAGCAAACAGAAGTCAGGCAGATCTGAAACCTTAGAAGCTTTTTTCACTGTGGGCCAGGTATTTGACCTATTGTAGCCTTAGTTTCCTCATCTATAAAAAATGGGCACATTAATAGCTTCTACCTTATATGGTTGTCATGAAAATCAAATGGATAACATATGTAAAGAGTTTTGTAAATCTTAAAAGTGCCATATAAATAAGAGCTATTATTATTAATAATTAACTGTAAGTTCAGAATCTTCTTTTGGCTTTGAGAACACACACACATACATACACACACATACACATACACACATACACACACACAGAAAACAAGGAATTGTATTGTTTTGGATCTCACATATAACCTAAAAGAAAACTTCATTTCACATCATTAATGAAAGGTGTTCCTGCCCTTGGAGAATGGGAACACTGAACAACACAAAAACCTTTCTGTTTTAATGGTGAAACATTTCAGTTGCAAAACATGCTCATCACTGGTGTGTTTAATTGAGCTCCTGAGAGGCAGATTCCGTAAGGCTTGGGGATGAATAACCAGCAGTCCCATTGGTCTCACCAAGAATCCATTGATGTTTCATAAATCCAAGTCAGTACAAATCTAATTGAGTTACCATGCTGAATTAGCTTACATCTAAATGGCATTCATGTCTACAAATGCAATAATTAGAGTCTAGAAAATGGGATATATCAAGTGGCATCCCAAGTGACAACACTGAGACATTTGTATTCATTCAATCAACTGCTTTAAAAAAAAGATGTCGCACTTGATATGGAGGGGGTGGAAGTTGGGGGCAGGGCAGAGAGGTAGGCCATCAGTTGCTGTGTTTGTGGATATGCGGTATGCTGTTTCTCTTGTTATATATATTTGTATTTATCTCCAAGAGGCTCTTCAATGCTTTCAGCTGCATGAAAAGGACGACAGACTCACAATAAATTTAAATGAATTGCAACTACCGAATTTCAAATCCCCCAAGCCAAAAAAAAAATCAGTTCTGTATTGGTTAACATAATAGTAACGATAAAAAGAATAATAACAATATTTGTATAACTTTAGGGTTTGTAAAGCATTTTATTTACTATTATCAGTATATACACATACACATAAATATATATATATATATATAAAATTTGATCTTTACAACAACCCTGTGAGGTGGGTGCTATTATTACCCCCATTTTACAGATAAGGAAACTGAGGCTGTGAGAGGTTAAGTGTCTTGTCTAGGGTGACACAGCTAGTTAAGAGTCTGAGGCAGGATTTGAAGGAAGGTCTTCTGGACGCTAGGAGCAGCACTGCATCCACTATGTCCCCTAGTTGTCAGACCCATTTGCGTTCATCAATAGGACTATTAAAAATGGTTACTTGCGTGCTTTTTACATCTTTTCTTAATGTCTCTTCTACATTTGATTCTAAGTATGCTAGTAGCAAGGAAATTTTATCAAAACGTGATCAGGAAAGGAGACAGGCAGGAGCAGGAAAAGAGGATTCATCCTTGAAAGCTGGATCAGAGCTGTTCTCAAAGTACCTAAGAGATAGGAAAGAAAAAAGCTTCATTTAAAAATTATTTTAATTGTAAATTTCGTAGGTATTTGATATTAAAATCATTGTTGATGAATAGTTCGGCTAAATATTAAGGAATAAGGAAGGGTGCTTTTTTGACACGGCAGGATAATGGCTTCCTTTTAATTCACAGTGCCATCTTCAGTCTAATTTACATGCTTAGTTTATTTATTACCCCAATTAAGTTTTGCAAATAGTTTGCGATGAGGTCCCCCTGACCTCATAACTCACAATTACTCTTGGGATCTCCTGCCCACTTTGGCATATTTTGAATAATATTGCAATATCTTCCAGGAAAGGATTCCATTTAAAAAATGACGGATGGTGATTGTGAATACCTTGTCCATAAAAGACAACATCTGAAAATCAGTCTTTGGGACAGCCAACACTGGTCCCTAATTCACAAATCTACCCATTGGTTGGCACCAGATCATATCGGCTAACTATTTTTCTCTAAATTAGTGGGACCAGTTTAGCTAACTTTTAAATCCAAAGGTGGTCTGTGTAAGATTAATGACTTATTTATCTACTATAGAGTTAGTAGATACATGCTTTAGTAGAAAAAGCCCAAGGCTGGGAGCAGGAAAATTTGGACTCCAGACCTAGCTCTGCCACAAACCAGCTGGGTGATCTTGGACCTCTCTGACCCTCAGTTTCTTTATCTATAAAATCAGGAGGATTTGCCCTCCTTCTCATAGAGCTATAGGGAATAAATATTGTAATTGATAAAAGTGCCCTAGAAATTATACCTACAAAAATATTATTAAATATTTCTGGAAGGGGAACAATTTTTTAATCAACTAACACTACTCAAGAGAATTATCATGACAAGGGCCAACTAGAATGGACCATGGCGTAGGCTAGAGAAAAGTGACCCAGGACCCAACAGAACCTGGAATGGTTCAACCTCCCTTCCTTCCACAAGGATTCAAGGTGCTTGACAACTATATCCTTCTTCTGTTACAACAAAGCCATTTTTGGACTCTCAAATTAAGATCATTTGCTAACAGAAAACCTCTAAAGAATCATAATGGAGAAATAGCACAATAGGGACCAGACAATTGTTTTCCATATAGAGGGAGAGTAAATTAAGCGTAGAATCAGAGAGAACCTTGAGAGGAAGGGGCCTTGGAGATTTAATTTAACACATCATTTTTCAGGCAAAGAAAGTGAGAGCATAAGAGACTTTTTCCACAATTACTCACTTGGCCAGTGATATGGTCTAGTCCAGAATCTAGTCATCTAAACTCCCAGGACATAGCTGGGACCCATCATGCTGGCTTGTTTCTCCTTTCCCTTTGGCCACATGGTTATCAGTTCATATAAGGTACAGGAAACGTGGGTTATAAGTTACAAGGATACATAGAGAGAACACATGACAAAACTTCATTTCTACCTAAAGGGAGGAGGAGAATGGGTGCCTACAGAGACTAATCTTGGTGTGCAGTCCCGATTGTCCCACACCCTTGTCCCTCAACCAAGGACAGCACATAGCGGAGTGGCTTCCAGGTAGGGAATCTTACAAGGGCTTTCACATTCAGAAGGGTCAGAATCCTTCAGGCTTCAAACACATGTAGAGTTTTAGACACTCAGCTGCCATGTTATCTCTAGGATCTATGAAATAAGAATATTCTTTATAAGGAGTGAGGAATGAGGGGCAAGGATTTAAGGAATTTAACCCTCATTGTACCAATCCTGCACGAAGCTAAGGTGGGGTGAGAAAGGGGTAATGCCTGCGTAGGTCCTGGCTTATTAGCCATTGATAACACACATCTGAGGCAGATGGGGGCCACACCAACCAAAGAGGTTTCCACCAGTCAACATCAACTCTGTAAACATTTATTAAGCATCTGGTATGCATATGGCACCATGGCTTCTCCTGAGGATATAAAGATTTTTTTTAATTGCTGTCTTCAAGGGGTTTTCTTCCTATTATATATACATCCAGTTGGTTGGTTGGTATCCTTCATTCTCAAAGAGGACCAAAATGACATCACCATGATAAAGTGAAGTTTCAATGCGTCCGACTGTGGCTGATCAGACCAATATGAGCTCGGAATGCTCTACCACAGGTTGGGCACAGATAATCTGGATGAATATTTAAGGTTTTCCTGTCCTACATTTCCTTTGTGCTGTCTCAATTTTGCTGTGCTGATGTGAGCATGCCGTACTGAAAAGTCCTATGCCAGCATCTCCCATACCAGTCTTGGCTTGTTGATCTAGGGGTATGATTCTTGCTTTGGGTGCGAGAGGTCCTAGATGAGGCCTTTTGTCTTATACATCCAGTAAACAGAAATGAAAGTACAAGAGTATGGAGAGATTATCGGAAAAGGATTCCCAGAAGAGTCAGTACCTGAGTTGAACCCTGAAGAGGCAGAGGGAATCCCAGAGCTGAAGATGAGGAAGAAGTACAAGAATGGGAGGAATGCAGTTCGGAGAAGAGCAAGTAAGCCAGCTTGGCTGCAATAGAGAGAGGAAATATAGAGCAGTGAGGCAGCCCAAGATAATCTGGGTTCGAGGCCAGCCTTTGACACATGTAGGTAGTGTGATCCTGGGCCAATTGCTTGACATTTCAGCATACTATGTAACTCTAAATACAAAGGTTTCAAAAACTCTTTTTCCAGGCACATGTGGCTCCCAATACAGTGTGGCCTAAATCAGATTAAAATGAGATTGGGAAATATTTAACAAAATTAATGAAAATACAATAAAACATAGATAATGTTGATTTGTAGTTTTCTAAGTCAATATACAGACTGCAGGAAACTTTCTGTACTGCATTACATGTCTGGGTCCTTGAGGGGGTAAAGGCTAAAAGAAAATGTGGTTCTTCTTCACCAAAAAAATAAAAGGATTAACTTTCTATATATTTTCTTTTTGCTTACTGATTCGCATGTTATTTTCTCCTATGGATCTGTAAACTCTTGAGCACAAGGATTTTCTTTGTCTTTGTACCTCAAGTGTCTGGAACATAGAGGTGCTTAACGAATATTTTAAATTTGCTTTCTTCCGCTGTCACATCAGTGTTAACTCACTGAATGCCTAGAAAACTCACAAGACTTTAAAAAAAAAATGAATTCTTTGTCTCATCCCCATCTACTCCAATCTAGTATAGAAGAATACCTACTGACACCATAGAGCAAACTGCACTCTGAGAAAAACTATGGCAGGGTGGGGGAGCCTACGGCCTCAAGGCCACATGTGGCCCTCTAGGTCCTCAAGTGCAACCCTTTGAATCCAAATGACCTAGAAGGCCACGTGTTGACCACGTGGCTATAGGTTTCCCACTCCTGGACCACAGTATTGGGTAACAGTAATAATAAACATTCCTTACATTTGCACAATTTCAATTCCCATTCTCCTGCATTTTCTCATTTCATCTTCATAAACACCCTATACAATAGGTAGGACCTCATTTTTCAGATGAAGACACTCAGAGAATGACATGGTTAGTGGAAAAGCTGGGCCTAGAAATGCAGATCTTTTGTCAAGGTTTGCATTGTTTTCCATTACCTCAAAGTACCATAAGGGACACTGTGGTAGAGTGGGTAGCCTACTGTACCTGGAGTCTGGAGGATGTGAGTTCAAATCCTACCTCTGACTCTCACTTAAAAGCTATGGGATAACGGACAAGTCGCTCAACTTGTCAGAAGTCTCAATTTCCTTATTTCTGAAATGAGGGGGTTGGATTCAATTACCTCTAAGATTCCTTTCAGCTTTAAATTTATGATCCCATGACTTTAGAATATTCAGCTACCTGGGGTACATAATGCAAGAAAGATCCCAAAAGAAGGACTGTCTCTGAGAATAATGTTCCCAGTTATGGAGCTAGACAAAACTATACCATTAATTTTCAATATCTCTACTGTAGGTTACTATAAAGTCCATTAACTGGTTACATGTTTGTTATTCTAATCCATAGATATGTCCATTTATCCCCCTATTGTAATTTTCCTGGTGTTATTTACTTTGCTTGTGTTAACATCTCCTATTGGTAATTCAATTCCTGAATATATACAATAAAATGTAAATTGGCTTAACATTTTGAATGCTGTACCCAGCAGAAATGCAGAGGTGGGAAAAAGCATCTTGGAAGGGAAGAGGTGATCTGTTTTGAAATCCTAATTAGGCTCTTTTAGTTTCAAACTGGCCAGGAGGCAAGCGAGGGTTCTCACCTGGGCAAAAATGAACTCGTCCTTTCCCTGTGTTCTTGAGATCACAAGGCAGACACATTAACACTGGCTTTACTTAAGAGCTCAATGAGGGCTTCCATCAAGGAGAACTCACAGCAACTCAGGTCTGGCAGGGAGAAAATTCCTGAAATATAAATTCCTTAGCTGCCAAAGGAATGAAGCCATTCTAGCACCATTTCTTTCCTGACCGCTAAAGTTGGGGTCTTAATTTACTAGAAACATACAAGGACTCACCTCCTAAGGAGACTGTGTATGTAAAATGCATGGGCACCTAATGGTATTATCATCAGAAGGAAAAATGAAGTTCTACCTATTTTACAGGGTGTTTCATGCAGATCAAATGAGAAAATGCATGTGTAGGGAAATTGTTAAGGTCTAATGCTATCATTGTTACCCAGTCCTGTGGTCCAGGGGTGGGAAACCTGCAGCCATGTGGCTTTCTAGGCCCTTAGGCACAGCCTTTTGACTAAGTCCAAGTTTTACAAAACTTTTCATTAAGGGAATTTGTGCTATGAAGTTTGGATTCAAAGGGTTGCACTGGAAAAATGATGGAAATCTCAGCAATCATAACACTGCAAAGTCAGAAATCATACACAGATACTCTTTTCTAACACCCGGGATGTTTAAGACAGAGGTGTCAGGCACACCAGACAGGGCTGCATTGTTCCTGGATCAGATTAAAATGTAATTGGGATATGCTTAACAAAATAGATAAAAACAAAATGCAAATAAGACCTAATGTCAACATGTAGTTTTCTAGGTCATTATGAGGCCAGAAGGAATCCTTATCTATGGTTCACTGGCCCCCATTTCTTTTGGGTGTATCACCACTAACTTAAGAGATTGTTTTAGATTTATGAAAGTAAGTCCCTTTAATACTGGAAAAAATTCTATGAAATTAGTGGTTCTAGAACAGGGTTTAATTTATTGTAATTATTTCCTTTTCTATAATAAACAACATTACTTGATTGCAAGAGAAACCATGGGTCCATTTCTTGCTGGAAGTTTTCCCTTTAAATGGGGATGAAAGAAGTGTTGTTGGCACTGTACCTACCAAATGTCACCATCATTTGATTTATATAATTTCTCTTTACAGAGGGTATCTATCAGTAGATTTCCAGGAGTACCCTACCAATCCTAACCTTGGAGGGCTAAGAAAATTACTAATTTTGTCAAACATTAATTCCTATAGGTACAGTGGGCTATATTTCTGTATTTAATTCTATCTTGTTCGACTAAACGATCCAAAATAGTCTTGAGAGACTAGAGTAACTGCCTGATTCTAATAAGGTGAAGTGTATTAAGGGCAAATGTAAAATTCTACTTTTGAATGCAAATATCTATCATCACAATTACAAGAATTGGGGAGACAACTAACCACCTGTGTGTGTGTGAAAAAGATAGGAGTCAACATTAGAACTAGGGCTTTCAATGATCTGTCAGTTCAAATGAGTCTAATACATATGCACAGGCTAATCGCCATTGTGCGCTTTACTGGACCAGGTCATATGTGTGAAAAAATAGGAGCAAATTCTAGGGGCCACTTTTTACATAAGATATCAGCAAGCTAAGTATGATTATCAGGTAGCAACCAGGATGGTGAGGGAGAAAAAAACACCGTGCCACATAAGGATGGAGGGAAGGAACTTGGAATGCTTAGCCTAGATAAGACGAAGCTTGAGAATGAGGCAAGTCTGGTACCTTCAAGTACTGGAAAAGGGATTAGATTTTTTTGTCCCAGAGGACAGAACAAGTACCAGCAGATGAAAGCTGTGTAAATGCAGATTTCCACTTGATAAAAAGAAAACCTTCTTAAGAATTACAGTTGCTACAAAGTAGAAGGGCTGCACTGAAATGTAATGGGTTCCTTACTCAACTGACATTTCCAAGCAGGGGCTGAATAACCTTTTGTTGGGGATGTTGTAGAGAGGATTCTCAGCAAAGCATGAGTTAAGGAAGAGGATAACTGAAATCCTTCCATCCCTGAGATACTATAATTCAATGACTAGAAAGCTTGCTATAGAAAAATCTTGTGTAACTTTTGGCTCAGAGGGCTAGTTTCATGGGACCTTTTCCTCACTGGTGGAGACTGATTACTTAAATGTCCCGAGCCTCTGTTAGAAACAGGTACAGTTGGTGAGAGCTGGAGAAAGAAAGATATAGACTCTTCTGGCTTCCAGTTTCATGAGAGAAGATAAACCATCCTAATCTCCCTTCAGGTCCATGAAGTGAGACAAAGATGCTGGGAAGAAGCTGGAAGTCTTTATAACATCCTCATCATCAGCTTGCTACACTAGAGACTTCAGGGAATTTCTCCTTGGGTGAGATCTGAGGTCCTTTCTTGGTTGAATGGAGTTATTACTCCCAATGGGAGAACTCATTCACTCTGGATTGTCTGGTATATATTTCCCTTCACATACTTTCTCTAATTTTTATCTTGTTATAAACTTGGATAAATGGTTTTTGGTTTTTTGGGTGTTTTTGTTTTGTGCTATTTATTATGTGTATTTATTGTAAAATTGGCATTTGTGGTAAGGAAGTCAAGCCTTGGATATATAGGTTAAGACCCTCCTTCCCTGTAAAGGGGTTACAGTAAGGAGTGGTTTGAACCTAATTCTTAGGAAGAAATAATTCTAGCCCACTACCTCCCTCTCTCTGAGAAGATCAGAAGGTCAACTTCTGGCCCCAGCCTCCTGCTTTCTGTCTTGGTGACATCAGTCTTCTTTGCAAAATCTCTTCTTGCCTTGCTGCAAACCACACTCAGACAGACCCATGTAGGCAAAAGTCATTCATCTATGTGGACAAAAACATTATTGTATTCTTATACTTGATTAACTGGAACCCCACTGGACTTTTGGGGGTTTTTTAATGTTTAAACTTTGGCTTAAATTTAGAAAGAAGAATCAGAACACAGTATGTTGAAATTCAGGATTTATTTGTTTAAAACTTCTAAAACAGATTTGTCCTAATTGCCTGTATCTTCTCCGTTGCCATCCCTTGTCCTGCAGAATAAGAATTTTCAGAATGGAAAAGTCAGAATGCTGCTAGATCCTTAATTAGAAGAAAAACACTCAGATATATTGGACAGTAAGGAAAAAGTACATTCAATCAAAAAACATCATGATGAACTCAAAGTGCAAAATGAGACATTTTTATTTTTGTATTATTTTTATTTTATTAAATATTTACCAATTATACATAAAATTTTTAACTATCATTTTTTCAAAATTTTGAGTTCCAAACTATATCCCAAAGAGATCATGAAAAATGGAAAAGAAC